>CM065658.1:11403348-11650848 GCA_033220385.1 Triplophysa yarkandensis | reverse complement strand
TGTGCTGATTTAGTAAATATCCTGTTTTAGTTTATCAAGGAGTTAAATGTATTATCCAAAAGCCTTACAATAGTGAAAATATCTGTTCTTGTCAAACAAATGTTTAATAATTTCGAAACAAATATTCATTAAAATATAAAAACTCATTGTAACTGTAGTAAGTTAGTTTGTGCCTCGTGTATCCGGTCAGCACGTGTTGGGCCTGTATGTCTGCTGGTGTTTTATAACTTCTGTTCTTTTGTTGTTTAGGTTTCTCATCTCAACCCCCAGACTAAAGCAAATCTACTTAAGGGCTATAATGTCTAAATGTAAAAGGTAAAAAGTCTAAGATTATAATATATATATATATATATATATATATATACATCAACTTAAAACCCAGTAAAAGTGTTTTTATAACCTCATGCTAAGCTGTGATAGGCATTATTTAATGTCCTGAACTTTAAATTATATAAGTTTATAAGCATGTTTCTTTCTCACCTATATCCCCATGTGGTTTATGCATTGAAGCCAAAGCTGTAGAATCATTCCTTTACCTTGTGATTTTAAGCTATTAATATATATAGTTTTTGTTAGATTGCCAATTAAAGGCCTGAATTCTCTCATAAACCTAGAAGTACTGCCACTATACCATGCTTTGGACCCTGTCTGATGAAACATTTGTTTATCAATGTGTCTTGTTAGATTTTAAATGTATTTGTCGTTTTGTTGCAGGTAATCGATGGCAAAATCTGGCAGAGAAACCCAAGGACCGAATTCATTTAAGGTGAGTTTAAGATGTTTGGTTTCATCCCCGATCACATCTTGGAATTATTCCCTCCTCTGCTTTGCCCACTGGAGGCCTTCAATGTCTCCAGTGGCCATTACTGGGGGGTATAGTGACTTCTTGCTAAAACCTAGGTCTGAGGTTATATCTCTGTGCCTGGATCCTGTCGCAAGACACATGCATACAGAATGAGAAACAGGCTGTGCTTATTTTGGTCATGTGTAACTTTACCTTTGATTTTTTTGAACAGATACCAGTGATGATCTTACCTGTGGGATGTGTGCATGCAGTGACTGGTGTCTTTATGGACCGCTGTGCCAAAAATGTTCAAAGGTGAAGGTTTATTTCAGGTGTCATTCTCTTATCGAAACTCACAAGTGGGTTATGATCTCAATTTAGAGTCATCCTCAAACCATGAACTTGTAAGGGTTATTTAATTTGGTACATTGTCAGATGGCCCCTTAAACGCCTTTTGAAGACCTGCTGTGTCTTACATGAGTAATACAAGGGGTAGAAGAATTCTCTCAAAAACCTGAAGAACAGGCATACTATTCCTTTCTTCGGATCCTGTCGGGAGAAACATCTGATTGTTAATTGTAAATGTACATCTAAACGGAAAAACAGACACATTACCATATAGGCCTGTGTTTTGCGCAAGCCACATTAACACGGATGCTTAATTATTATATAAATATTTGAATATAGAATTTATATAGAATATAGTTTTTCCTACGAAATGATTTTTGGATGACAATCATAAAATAAAATACAGGCTGTGCTCATTTTGGTCACGTGTTACCTTGCTTTTGTTTTCGAACAGATGTCATTGATGATCTTACCTCTGGGATCTGTGCATTCAGTGACTGGTGTCTTGGTGCACGGCTTTGCCAAAATGTTAATCAAAGGTAAATATGCTTGTCTCATTCTCTTCACCTAAACTCACAAGTGGGTTATGATCTCAATTTAGAGTCATCCTCAAACCATGAACTTGTAAGGGTTATTTAATTTGGTACATTGTCAGATGGCCCCTTAAACGCCTTTTGAAGACCTGCTGTGTCTTACATGAGTAATACAAGGGGTAGAAGAATTCTCTCAAAAACCTGAAGAACAGGCATACTATTCCTTTCTTCGGATCCTGTCGGGAGAAACATCTGATTGTTAATTGTAAATGTACATCTAAACGGAAAAACAGACACATTACCATATAGGCCTGTGTTTTGCGCAAGCCACATTAACACGGATGCTTAATTATTATATAAATATTTGAATATAGAATTTATATAGAATATAGTTTTTCCTACGAAATGATTTTTGGATGACAATCATAAAATAAAATACAGGCTGTGCTCATTTTGGTCACGTGTTACCTTGCTTTTGTTTTCGAACAGATGTCATTGATGATCTTACCTCTGGGATCTGTGCATTCAGTGACTGGTGTCTTGGTGCACGGCTTTGCCAAAATGTTAATCAAAGGTAAATATGCTTGTCTCATTCTCTTCACCTAAACTCACAAGTGGGTTATGATCTCAATTTAGAGTCATCCTCAAACCATGAACTTGTAAGGGTTATTTAATTTGGTACATTGTCAGATGGCCCCTTAAACGCCTTTTGAAGACCTGCTGTGTCTTACATGAGTAATACAAGGGGTAGAAGAATTCTCTCAAAAACCTGAAGAACAGGCATACTATTCCTTTCTTCGGATCCTGTCGGGAGAAACATCTGATTGTTAATTGTAAATGTACATCTAAACGGAAAAACTGAGAAGAGCCCAATCCCACATTTTCACACATGGAAACGCTGTTCAAGAACTTTCAGACACATTACCATATAGGCCTGTCTTTTGCGCAAGCCACATTAAAAAGGATGCTTTATTAAAATTTAAATATTTAAAAATAGAATTTATATAGAATATAGTTTTTCCTACGAAAAATGGTTTTTGGATGACAATCATAAAATACAGGCTGTGCTCATTTTGGTCACGTGTTACCTTGCCTTTGTTTTCGAACAGATGTCATTGATGATCTTACCTCTGGGATCTGTGCATTCAGTGACTGGTGTCTTTTTGCACTGCTTTGCCAAAATGTTAATCAAAGGTGAAGATTCTTGTTTCAGTTCTCATTCTCTTCACCTAAACTCACAAGGTGGTTATGATCTTAGTTTAGAGTCCTCAAACCATGAACTTGTAAGGGTTATTCAATTTGGTACATCGTCAGATGGCCCCTTAAACGCCTTTTGAAGACCTGCTGTGTCTTACATGAGTAATACAAGGGGTAGAAAAATTCTCTCAAAAACCTGAAGAACAGGCATACTATTCCTTTCTTCGGATCCTGTCGGGAGAAACATTTGTTTCAACATTATCCGTGTTAATTGGGTGACTTTATCATCCTTTAATCCCATCTGGTTGTTCTTTTTTTGCAGGTAATGAATTGCGAAAACCGGTAGAGAAATTGAGGACTGCAGTTTGCTTAGGTGAGTTAGGGACCCTTTGCTTAAACACAGGTAATTTCTCTGTGCCTGGATCCTGTTGCAAGACGCAATAAAACATAAATAGAAACTTGTGCAGGCTATGTTCATTATGTATGACTTTGATAAATGTTTATTTTTCTTGAACTGATACTGATGGTCTTACCTGTGTGATGAGTGCATTAAATGATCATGGCCTGATCAACCAAATGTATTACTCTTTCCCATGTATGTTCGCTCTGAAATAAGAGGTGAACATTGTTAACCACATGTGTATTTTGTCTGTTACCAATAAACAATGTGATCTACTCTTGGTAGTTGTCTCTTTGAAACACAAAAGTCATGGTTAACATGATATTCTGAAAGGTGTTGTAAATGTAATAATTTCTAACCTAAAGTTTGATTTTACAGGTCATATTCAAACAAACAGTGTATGGCTTGAAACTTATTAATTTTAAAGATTGCAAATAAAAACAAGTTCTCAAACTACAGTATAATGCAATCCAAAGGTCATTTTTGGAGACAAAATATGTTGGCAATACTAATAGATTGTGTGTGGGCTCCAACAGTCAAGTTGTTTTAATAACATCACTAGATCACAATGCTTAATAAAAGGCTGTTAATAGAACAACTGGAAATAAAATGTTTTCACAGAAACGCTGTTCAAAACACTCAGACATGTCACCATGTAGGCCTGTCTCTTTTGCACTGTGCTCTTTGTGCAAGCCACATTTTAAAACGGATGCTTGATTAAAATATAAATATTTAAATAAAATAATTTCAGCCCACAAAAATCCATAAAAAGTAATACAAACGGCCCTGACTTAACTGATCCTCAATAAATATACTGTCTTATTTTTCTGTATAAAATATAAATTATGAATTTAAATGCTTATTTTACTTGATTTTAGTAATAGAATTACAGGCGTGAGCTCTGGGATGCAATTCTAGAAGCTAGAAGATATAAAAAACAAGAATGACTTTTTGGTTATCTCTAACATTATGCAAGGAGTAAGTACAACTCGGAGCACAATGCTGATAATTGACTTTCTTTTGAGCTTTCAGTATAATGATGGATTTAACTGGAAGTTTAAAACAGACAGGAGGAAATCTCTCAAACACTATCACGACGTTAAGTGCTCAATGATTTCCACAATGACTGAAGATAAATGAGCACTCTAATATTGTCCTGCACAGAATTTCATCTACAGTCTTAATTGAAAGAAATAAAGGTGTTGTAATTCTCTTGGCACAGCTGCCATATGGCGTTGAGGACTGTTCGGTGTTGTCTGGTGTCACAGAATGTTCCAGACAGTCATCTATTGTGTTCTGTGATTGTCACTCTCACTTGAGCTGCGGTGTAATTGACTTTGGTAGACATGTAAACAAGTCTAAAACCATTGTTCATATGAGTACATATTGTTGTCAACTAGATTGAAATAAACCACAATCAAACAATGTAGTAAACATTGCCCACTTTCCTTTTCAATGATGATGTAATTACTATGTAATTCAGCTTCTGAGACAGCCAGCTTTATGAATTTTGAATCTAAAGCTACTCTCTACATTCGGTTTGTGCGTAAGAGCTGAGGAACTTAAAGGAATGTGGTTCTATAGACAGTGCCAGCCGGCTGTCTTCCAGTTCTGTGTTTAGTTGCTTGATATGACCCAGATGGGTAATGTGGTTCAGGATTGGACGGGATAGGTGGCGGTCAGGCTGAGCTGCATGTTTTTGGCAGACTGAATTGTTCCAGGGATTTTAGTACGCTTGGACAATTTCTGGCTGAGGGAAACAACAGGACGTATTTGGATAACACACACATTGTGTGCTAACGTGTGCAACAGTATGGTCTTTCTCTAATCTTACAAATGAAGTCTTGCTGTGTCTTAGAGGAACAAGATTGATTCCTAAGTGCAGAAGCCCCTGGCACTCTCTCAAACTTCATATCTTGTGATATACCTTCATAAAATGTCAAGTCGGTTTTGTTGGATTCTGCTGGTAAAATCTGTACGGTTTGACCTTCCTCAAGCATTAAAGTTCTATTATTTAACAATTAGCCGAAACGTAAAAAGACAATTAATAATACTAATGCAACGTTTAATAAGGTTAGTTATTGTTTTATTTTATTTTTTTTATTTACTAATATTACTAGTGTAAAAAAGTTGTCCCTTTTAACTTTAGTAATGTAACATTAACATTTATGTAACATAAGCAAGGATTAATAAATGCAATGTTTTAATGCATTTTCTTATGTTACCAAACAGCACCGACTTATAGCAAAACGCTGAACTTAATAGATCTCAATCAGTAGTATACATATTTTCTTTTAGCATTACTAGAAATACTGTTTTTATGGAAAATAATTTACACACACAAACATAAAGAACTAATTTTAAGGCTGTGAATTGAATTAAGCATACTGTTTAAATTTTTTTGTGGAAAAACGTAAACATGATTAAATATATCCTTTAGAATTAAACAAAAATATTGGTTATTATTACAAATATATGTTTGTTAATTTATCACTAATACATTCTTCATTTTATGTATATTCTTCATTTTATGTATATGTACCTCTAATGTATACAAAACATACAATACAAAATATTGCTTTACATAGACTTAAATTTTAAAGAAAATACAAATGAAAAATAAAAAATTTGACTATGTTATTTAAATATTTTTGATCATGTTTTTAAAAGATTTTGTTAAGTTAATATAACTCTTTATTTTTGCTAAACCACATGAAACCATTTTTACAGTGTTTACAATATGTGTGGAAAGGTGCGGTAATGTTTTGTTT
The DNA here is from genome assembly GCA_033220385.1 of Triplophysa yarkandensis. Classification (NCBI taxonomy): domain Eukaryota; kingdom Metazoa; phylum Chordata; class Actinopteri; order Cypriniformes; family Nemacheilidae; genus Triplophysa; species Triplophysa yarkandensis. The sequence continues at coordinate 11,644,815 of CM065658.1, read as the reverse complement.
CTTTGTCTATCATGCTGGTCTCTTGAAGATTAACCACAATCATTACATTGAAATAATATACTCCAAAATAACTGGAGGTCCTATGAGACCAGGATCACATTTAATCTAAAAACATTAAGCAACAAATCTAATGCAAGTAGCTAAAATATAGCTATAAGAACACAAACCTTAAATAGTTGCTGTTGTTACACTGCAAGGATAAAGAATCTACAAAGCAGAAGGAAGCCTGTCAATCCAAGACAGATGCTTCCATACTCTGTGTATGTTGGACATGTGGTTGTGATTAATGTTCTGTACCTTCTCACAGATGCTGATTGTTTAAACGAGCAGTCTGAAAGGCAAACTAGGGTTTGTCATTAAAGGTTTTCGGTTGTGCAAAGGATACAGATTTGATGAGTACACACAAAGACTTACACATTCTCCTGCAGTTTGCTTTACTAATTTAAAGTTCATTCTTTTTACAAATGTTGTTTCTTAAACTAGTGGTTGATCCAGGTTGCGTGTGAGTGTAATCATGCATTGTACAATTGTTGTGCAGTGATTAACAACTTGTGCATGACAAATAAAAGCCATAAATCATTCAGGAATTATATGAAGTCGTATTGACATTACTTATGATCTTGTGCTGTGATAGTTTCTTAGAATTTGGACTGAACTCATGATAGACAGCATAACATTTCACAGTGTGAAAGTCCTGCAGGGTGGTCTACAGGTGTAAGAAGAATCAAACCAACCACTAATGGAAACGTCTTTCTAACCCACACTAAGACTAAATTGTATATTTTATCAAGAATACTTTAAAAGTGAGGTCTTATGTTATAACAGTTAAGTCTTAATGTACTTTATAAACAAAAGCTTACACCAATTATTATGGTTTAAACTAGTCTTTTCAAGAAATAGTTTACCCAAAATTGTTTTTATGTCATTTATTTACACATGAAACAAAAGTTCTTTTGTATTGTTTTAACTTATGTAGCTCTGTAGAATATACAAAAAGAAATTTTGAAAAATGTTGGTAATCAAAGACAAATATCCATTTACAATTCATGGATTTGACCATTTTAAAACTTATACATAATTTTAAAGATATTTGTGTGGATACTGTTTGTGTCTACAATATCTTCGGCTGAATGGCATTAACAGTTGCAATGTAAAAGCACATTCATTTGACTAATTGGCTTTTAGTGATGCATATTTAGACCCATCCTTGATTCCATGTAGTTCAAAAGCTTTTGAGTTTTAGCTTGCTTTTGTCATTGTGGATTGTTTCAAAGCTGTCTGTTTTGTATATCCTAACTGACCATGATTGTGAGGACAAAGCCAATGCGATACAATTCTATGAAATATTTGAAATTGCACACTTTTCAGTTGAAATATTATTTATGAAAAATGTAAAGTCTTTGACCAATTACATTTCAATTACAATTAATATTCAATGTATTAAAGAGAGAGAGAGAGAGAGAGAGAGAGAGAGAGAGAGAGAGAGAGACAAATAGTGACAGAGTGAGACAAAGAGAGACTGTAGCTTTGAGGTGTACGTAATTTAATTAGAAGACAAAATGTTCCCTGAACCTGGACTTCATCTAAACACGGCCCACTGTGCCATAAACTACTGTATAAACACCGTGTTTTGTGTGGATCTTTAAATGCTTAAATTCATAACAAACCTTAACCATCAATCTAATGTTGTGAACATTTTTGGGGGAGGATGTACAGAAGGATCTGGCACCCTTGTTTACTTTATGCAACGGGAGGAACATTTGGTTTCAATAATTTATTCACACAAACAACTGTTTTGATTTGTGTTCCTGCTATCTAAAAACTAGATTTATGAATATTGTACTCCGGGTTCAGTGGACGATCTCCCTTTTTGAAGAAGTACATTATGATAATAATAAAAAAACATACAGGTAACAAACAATGTCAGCATGGTGAATGGAGTACTATACATCTAAAGAACATCATTTTCCAAATTGGAGACGTAGGTACTGTATCAAATTCAGATCGTACCCTGAAAGTGAGCAAACACGAACAGTTTAAGATTAAGTCACCTGAGAGTCATAGATGGTTACCATAGCAACAATTTAACAAAGAGCACACTGTGTGCAAGGGCACAAGAGTTCACCCTAACCATTTCAGTGTGTGTGTGTGTGTGTTGATAGAGGAAATGGTAAAGGTTCTCTGCAGGTCCCTCTATGATGTTGTCTGTGTGAAAACAGCAATATAATTTTTTGTTTGTGTTTTGTGTTCAGTTTTGTTCTAGTGACCTTACCTACACATCATAATTTTTACATTTATTTTTACATTTATTAATGATATTTAAGCATAATTATCTAAACTACCTTTAAATGCACATTAAGTAAAAATTTATATTTATACTTTGCTTTTTTGAAGGATTTATAATAATCATAATTTACTAACTTTTATTTCATTCCCAATATATTTTGAAGAAGGTCAGTAACTTAACAACACTGTTTGTATAAATAACATTGTTTGGACATCAAACAATAAGATATTTTTGAAAATATCTAATTTTGTGTTAAAAAATAGTTATAAGCATTTTTAACAAAACCCTTTATAGATTTTGAACAACATTCAGGTGCATTAAAGATGAAAGAAGTAGTTTTTTCAGACGAATAATGCTTTTTCCCTTTTTTTTCTTGTAATTCATTGCAGTATATGCAAATTTGTTTGTTTATTTGGCATTGAGAAAAAATATGGATTAAAATACTGCAAAACTCTCTAATGTACTGTAAAAAAGTTTTAATCTTAAATTCATCTTTTCATTCAAACCCATGATCCATGACAGAATTTTAAGAAGCCAAGTGTCAGTTTGTAAATTGAAATGCATTTCTTTTGTAAAGCTTGCATTATTTAAACCCAGATGTGCCAAATTTATGAATAATTTTATTTGAGGTTACACAACAGGAAACTTTGATATTTCTTTGTTATTTGTTTTTTCGTTCATCATTCTTGTTCCATTTACCTGCCTCTGCCCCTTTTTCATAATATGTGTTGTTCTGATTAGCATCTAATACATGTTTTCATAACCTACTTATTACAATCTGGTTTGACCTGATTTCTTTCTCTCTTTTCTATTCTCTGCAACCTATGTCTTCTTGCTTCTACGCCAGCTCATTGTCCCATTATGTTGAATTTGATTCATTTCAGGCATTATTGGACACACAGTTGAGGTCATTACTTCTCTTTCTTTACATCGTCTTTTACCGCCAAGTGTGTGCAGTAAAGGAGAATCTCTTTGTTATATTACCTTCCTTAATGTTTGTCTTTTTGTTATTTTATCATATTTCATATACAACCTGATTAGAGACGGGAAGGTTTAGTCTACACTACTCTAGTTCTGACTCATACACAGTTTAATGGATAGCAAGCAATTCATTTTGATGAAGCAAAGAGATGGTTTGTAATGAATGTGTTGATGCTTAAGCATCTGAGTGACGTCAGCTCAGTCGTTTCCTGGTCCTGAGTTAAATGGGTTTACGGGAAACACCATGCTTTAAAAAATCTCAGTGTGTCTAAGTTCATTCGTTCGTTTTTTCTTCTGTTCACTATTTTTCAAATTTATCAGGGGGCTGTAAAGTGCATTTCAATGCATACATATTAAAGGTCTTTTGGAATTCTTTTTTATCGCATTGGAAAATGCTTGGCAGACCCCTCGGAAATATGTTAACTCTTTTGGCTCCTGCCTCAAAAGAGATGTCTTAGGTCTCGGTACGTGTTTTCTGAGCCAGTCACCTGAGCCATAAATACCACATGACAAATTTCTGCCAAAAATGGCATTCTGGCAACCACCAATCCATTTATGAATATAAGAGACTTTAAAGAATGTTAGCATGTATTATGTTACCATTATGAATTAGTAATAGCATTGAAGATTTCTGAATGCTGCAATTAAATGAACATTCTGAGGTTTTGTTTGCATTCTTGGCACTTTTGAGATATGAGGGTCAACGTTTTTTGCATTATTTGGGGAACAAGTTTCTTTTCTAAATGTATTCTAAATGTAAATATTAAATCCTCAAATATTGAGGATATATAACAAATATTCAACAAGTCAAATGCAAATAGAACAAGTGTTTGCCCAGAATTATGAGGTTTCTTGCAAAACAGTTAATGAAGTAATGCATTTTTTAATGTGTTCACCTACTTATAAAACATTAATTCAATGCTTTTATCGGATTTTTTGAGGATCAGGAAAAAGAATCATGTTTTTCAAAATGAAACAAAAGATCAATATTTTATCTAATGCAGGTGTTAATTTCAGGTAGGAAAAGGCAGCCAAAGAGGGAACACTACAGGTCCAATATGTAATTTTTTGACATAAATGCAATATAATATACATAACTATGTCTTCAGGGTTTTACAAATACCTTGATTTATAATAGTCCCTGAAAATCTTATCTACAGAGCGGGTCTTCTTGACTGGATTATGCTGTCCTGTTTCTTTGTGTTAACTTTCTCCGGCCTTCTTAGCCATTCGAAAATAATTTTGTAAAGCGATGGCATCTCACAACAGCAGGAATCGATCGACCTAGACACTTAGCCACAATCATGTTTTACAGAAATACGACATAATAAAAACTGGGCCACAAGGGCAAGAAATCCTTCATACATAACCACGTCTATTCTGACAATTGCATTTTCAATTTGACAATGATCTTATTAAGCCGTCGGAAATTACCTCCTTGAATCTCTGTGAAGCTGTGGTTATGATGCTAGTGATGATGTTTGTAATACAGTCAGCTTAAGTCAAATGACGTTATTGCACCGGTGTGTGTGTGCGTGTATGTGTGTGTGGAAGAGTGATTCAGATGATGGGTCTTTTCTGTTACACACCTACACAAACGGCACTTCCGGCAAAACACATGTGCAAAATGCTTTCAGAGAATGACCTTGGAAATCCAGACAGTCACACACGCATGAACGCACGTGTGCACGCACATACACACAGACATACATCTCAAGTGATAGATGGACGTCAGTGCCACCCACGTGTTGAAAAGAAAAAGAGGGTCTGTGAATAATTGTTAAAGTAGCCTATTCAAATATGAGTCGTCATGATTTATTGAATAAAGTCTGCATGCTGTAAATGTGTCTGTGTACGCCAACCTTCTTCATGCCCAAACTTTACTTGTTTTATGTGGATGTGAAAATAATCATAAAATGGTTTTGTTTCAAGCTCCAACATTTTATACAACGCAGCATAGAACAAAAATATTCTTCAAATGAAATTACATGGCTTTTGTATTACTTTGAACAGCATACACTGTAAAAAACTGAAAGTTTACAGATTTTTATAAAAAGACAAAGTTGGTAACCAAACAACTGTGGAACACATTCCATGTAATGCAAGTGAATTGATGCCAACATTCTTTAAAACCTCTTCTTTTGTGTTCGGTACAAGAAGAAAGTCCCACAGTTTTCAAGTGTCAAGAGGAAATGATGAGACGATTTTCATTTTGGGACAAACTTTCACATCATAACATGTAAATGGGATTAATGACAAATCAGTTTGTCAACACCAGAAAATAATTGACAGTAAACCGTTTCGTAATTTATATATTTCTTCTAGAGATGGGACGTGTTATTAAACCTCTCTGTAGTGTCTGTGAAAGGACAGCATGTGCTTTTTTTAATTGTAATGTTAGGTCTGTGTGCAATACCGTCTGTCTGGTCCACATGTGTAGAAGTCATTGAGCGTGACTGCAGCAGATGATGTTGTCTGGTCTGAATTTTTACATAAACGAAATCCTGAGTCATCCCTAATGTCTGTGTAGTCTCTTCTACCACTGTCAGCCTTCCCACACATCTTAATATTTGAGAGTGCCTGGAGTTCTGAAGTATGTATTTCCTCGTACAAAAGTGCACAACGTGTTCAAAAAATAGATTGCTCATCAACACGTCAAACACAACATCATTTGGGTACAACACTGCAACGTGTATCCGCATTGTGAAAAAATAAACAAATAAAACAGTATTAAATTGGTTTGTTAGTTAGTCATTTGCTGTAGGAAAGTCATTTGGAGGTTAATACTTTCTTCAGTTATCATACAATCCAATTAAAAAATAATTTGCTATAGCCTTCCAAAAAGAAAATAGCTATGCTTATAATTTTCTCAAACAAACAAGATGTAGCATTTTGTAGATCATCTCTTTGTGACAACTAGCCTTCTGTATTCCCAAACACATCTGTTCACAAAATGAAACACTATAATCTAAAGATCATCACCATCCCAAGTTCATCTCATTTCATTTACAGCTACAGATGGTGGAACCGTGTGACTGAGGTATGTGGTGAGACACAACGGGGATTGTCTCTTCTAACCGTGGCCATACATAAACTTGTCAATCCTAGGGTAGACCACCTAGTACTGCACCTCTAGACCTACCGCACCACTACACAACCTTTTACTCTTTCAATCCTTGGTACGTCTACTAAACAACACTTAACCTTCTTTCTGCTGCAAAATAACTCTATCTGCCACCTATAGTACACAAAGACAAAGCTGTTGAAAATAAAAAATGGGATGCAATCCTTCTTGGAAGGCTTGACAAGTGCAAATGACCAAGGCCGAGACAGATCTGGGAAAACACACTCAGTGGGGTTTCATTTGCCTAAGAAGTAAACACAAAGACCCAGAGGGAGCAGCAGGGATGAGCCCTGCAGTTAAACCAAATGGGGAGGACAGACTGACTAATGGATACCTTCAGCCAAGCGTTAGGCGTTCTCATTATGGTCAGTTCTGTATGAAATAAAACATTTGAAACATGGTTGTGATTGGAGCCTTTCTGAGAATATAGCTAAAATCTGTGAATGTTCTTTGGAATTTGGATGTTTTTTTCTAGATGATCTGGGGTTCAGACAACAATGAAAATTCTGTCGTTATGTTCTCATCTTCATGTCATTTTATTCTTCTGCAGAACACAAATTTAGATATTTTCAAAAAGGCTGGAAATCAAACAACTGCAATACCCCTTGACTTTCGTTCACTTCCATCCATCCATACAATAGAAGTCATTGGGTACCACCTTGGTTTAGTTCTTCTCAACAGAGAAGAAGATAGGAGTGGATAAAAATAAAAAAGGTAGAGAAATTATCATTTCACAGTATTTTACTGGCACACAAGCTGCTGTAAAATTACTGTTTAACAGTGATCGTTTTAAAACAGTAAACATGTCAAAAACAGAAAAGATTTTGAGTTGCAAGAAATTTTATGTTTCTATGTTTTTCTGGTCCCAGCTACATAAATATAACAGTGATTACTGGATTTTTTACAGTGTATGTCCATTTTATGGAATATAAAAGGAACAGTTCACCCAAAAATAAAATGTGTAATCATTCATTCACCCTCATCCTTTTAATACATATGTTTTCAAAATGGTAAACAAACAGTGGTTGCAAGCATTCAAATGCATTGTAGTGACAAAACACCAATGCAAGTTAGTCCTGAACAACTGTTATTTATGGTTAAATACTGAGAATGAATTGATGAATCATTTTATGAAGTAATAATTTCATATAACCCAACAAAAAATATCCAGAGCGTATTTAATCCTAGGCACCAGTCTCTTTACAAGTCAATGGGTGGCAGTTACCAACGTTCTTCAAAATATCTTTTTGTGTTTGGCTTAAGAGATAAACTCATAGTTCTTTCTTCTGAATAACACGAAAGGATATTTCTCCTTGACTTGCATCCATCTTCCATCTATCCATACAATTAAAGTCAAGAGGTACCACCTTGTTTCAGTTCAAATCTTTCTTCAAAATACTTAACATTTTCTTCTTTCAAGTTCTGCTGTTAAAAAGAAGGTCATCATATACGTTTGAAAAAATCTTTAAAAAATCTTCTATAAGACCTTACATTTCCCATCTAAGATCACAATAACTTTACTGTTTATAGCAAAAACATTTCCGGTGCAATGGGATGCACTTTTTTACTAGAACAGTACATTTTGTGATCAAAGTGCAGAGGTGGTTGAGTGCACTACACTTTTTGACTTTTCAATCTGATACAATTAAAAAAAAGGACACACCAAGGATGTCGGCTCTTGGAAAGCTTGTGTCCGCCTGTGACAAATGAAGTATAAATATGCATGACCACGACTAACAGCTAACAACTCTCTTTGAGCGGTTTTAACATAATGTTTCTCACAGTAAGGGAAGGCCTTCTGAGTCCTAACAGTGTCTACATAGTCTCTTTTATGTCTAATAGATGGACTTCTTCCAGACACTCTCTCATGCACACAGCAGACAGTAATGAGTGTTATGCTTATAGTCAACCATACATCCACATGTACAGATGAAAACACTTGATACGCAAACATAGTTCCCAAAAATATCTGAGTCATGTGATTACACACGCACCCACACTTTATCAATCTAAATAGAGATAAGCATGCAATTTGGTTTAATCATATGTATATGGAAGGTCATATATCAAATTATAAACCATATTTTTACTCTGGGTAGTGTTACTAACTCTCTGTTTTTTATCCATTTCAAACCTGTGTTACAATCTTTCTCCGTAAAAACACAAAAGGATATATTTTGAAAAATATTGAGAATTTTAAAGCAATCTGACCTATGTTATTCTTTTAATATTTTCCCCTGGAAAAAAATCTATTTAATGTTTTTAAAACATTTTATAAGGTGGATACAACTGTTTAAGATTCTTTATTTTTCTGATCTTTACTAAGCCACATGAAATATTTCTTACAGTGCATTGGCTTTGATTGTTTGGAGACAAAACTAATAAAGAGTACCATCGGTTTTAGTTTACTACTGACATTTTTTCATTTTTGAGTAAAAAACTGTTTTTATTTTCAATCCATACTACATAGAAAAGATTCAATAGAAAACCATTTTTTAATTTTACAATATATATTACAAATAAGAAGAAACCAGCTGCCAAGGAAAATTTATTGCTTCTTGTAACATATTGCTCCTCATTTGATTTAGTCAATGCAGAGACATGCACGCGCACACGCAAATCTAATGTGTACAAAAAGTCTGCAACAGAACACAATAAAAAACACATATTCTTCAGACAAACACACTGGCACAAAAGCCGTGTTCTCATGCCATGTGCTGTCTTTGTCCCACAGTGATCGCAGCACTTTGTGCCCAACTGTGTGTAAAACAGCAGTGATTCAACCATGACATCTGTTCTGATTTGGTGACCTGCTCTATGAATATATATTTGTTCTGAAACTTTCTCTGCTTGTATTAGCTCTAAGTCGTTTCCTCTGTACTCAACATCAATCCATCATCACAGCCCCCGCAATCAATTCCCCGGTTTATGGCTCTCATATTTCTCTCACATCAGTTTGGGCCTGAAACCCGCAAACCTCTACAATTAAAGCTTTTCGGCCTGTCTCAACCCCATCGCTCTCCTTTTGGCTCCAAGCCGGAGCAGTAAAAGCAGACTAGACAATCAACTCCTCAGGGCTGAACTAAATGACAAGGATGTCTGACAGAGACCATCGCGTAAATATGAGTCTCAGTATGTTTCCGTGATAAGTGCAATAGTGCCATTTTAAAGATAAAGGAATAAGATGAGAAAGAAACAAAATATTAAAATATTGCTCTGGAAGAGAAAAACAGAGATGCACAGATCAGCCAGTAGATAGCACAGGGTATTGTATATATTTCAAGGTGTTTTGTATATACAACATTTGTTATGTATTTAACATATATTTCATTTTAATTTCTTACATTGCATTCACCCTAATTTTTTAACCATACACTATTTTTTGGACTGGTTTCGTGTTTGCAGTGTCAATATTTCAAATGCTGTCAACCAATATAAATAACCCTGTTGTAGCCTTAAAGTATACGTGCGTGAATTTGTAGCCAAAACCGACTGTCTCTGATCATATCTTAATGTGTGCCACAAAGATAACCTTTGACCGTTCTCCTCAATTTCTCAAAACAGTGCAAGAAGCTTAGGCCTTTAAAGTAAAACGATATAACAAAAATGCTCGACTCACCAAACTCTTTGAGCCTAAAGGAATAGATTGAGCAAAAAAGTAAATGGTGATTTACATAAAATCATGCCATTCTGACCCTATATGACTCCTTGTCTTCTGCAAAACACAAAAGAAGATATTTTGAAGAGTGCTGGTCACCAAATAGCATTGGCCCTCATTGACTTTCATTGGTCACAGAGGGGTCATTCTACGAAATGGGTGCCGCACACAAAAAAATTTGGCAAGGACTGACTCCGTTTTACATTGTTTATTTTATGTTTTTCATTTGAGGAAGTGCCTGTCAAGCTGTTCAGCAAAATAGATATGGAAAAAGTTTTAAAAACTTATTTTACATCATTAATGTAAAGAAAAGTATATTTCATATTAATTGCATGTATGCTAGCTGAAGATCTACAACAATTTTCGAATGAAATTAACCATCCCCGTTACCTTTTATTGTGACATTGTAATAACCGTGATGCTTTGATCAATTTTATTTCATGCATGAGGTGGAAAATGTGTTATTTTGAGGGATTATCTTGTCTTTCAAGATTAAGTTTTTTTTTGTAAGTTCGTTTAAAAAAACTAAGTTCAATACACCGGTTTCGTAGAATGACTTAGGTTTTGAAACAATGTTTGTATCTTTTGTGTTTCGCAGAAGAAAGCGCCATAATGGTTTTGACTGACATTGATAAATGTAAAAATATTTTATAAATATAGATTGATACAAATGACATCCTTTTTTAAGGTAAACCATGTTGACCAACCTTTGAACACATGCATTTACATTAATGGCACGTGCTGCCATTCACGAGAACTGATGTTACTCATAATGTTCACTTATGGTATATTCACATAACGTTCACTTTTGTATATTCTGTTATAATTTATGGGAATATAAACCTTTAATTGAGTCACAGAAAGCATTTTGAAGTCTGAAGACTCCAGTCCCCATCCATTCCAAGTTCTTCTCTCTGTGCTTACAAAATGATGACAATGTTTATTTTTGGGATTAAGTGTACCTTTAAGTCAGCACACATTCTCTTGAAAACCCAACAAGTTCACATACCAATGCTCAAAATCTTGCAAACAAGTTAACATCCTATAACTCTAAGATAAGGTGAAGCAATAAACTTGCAAAGTAAGCCCAATCTATCTTCCGCTCCAGCTCTGTTCTGGTATGAGAGTGTGGCACTGTCCTGCTGAGCTTTCAGGACACAATACTGTACAAGCCCAGGGCACATTCCTCAGAGCATGTGTGTGTGTGTGTTTTGTGGGCCATTGTGATTCAGACACCAACAAGTGCACCCCCACAATCCTCCGTTTTTCTCCTCAAACCCTCAGCCCGCCGCAGTGTGTTGACATGCGGACAAATGCAAATACAGTTAACATGTTTGAGTGTTTACATTTCAATGAGAAAAAACAATCTCTCATCCTTTGTCAAAGTGAAGGGGGAAATAAAAGCAGGTTAAAGAATTTCCGATAGCTGTTGAGATGCTAACGGTGTTGTGAGTGAGGTAAACAACCCGGAAGAATGGAGCTATCACGAGATCTCGGGAGAATCCTAGGAAGTTTTACGGGAAAAGTGGTTGAGTTGCCTGACAAAATGTTTGTTTTGATAGTGATCCCTTATCAACAATCAAAATGACAATAACAACAGCATCTGCATCTGTAAAAGAAAACCTTGGATGATCTTGATGCTATTTGCAAAGGACAAAGAAAAAAACACCTATCCAACATCAATGGTGGGATTCCGGTAATGCTATTTATGGTTTTGATACTGACTTAGATGAATAGAGAAACCTATCTTGTAGCCGATTTAAATAAATGAGCTTATCAAACTTACCGAGTAAAAGCTGAATTAGATATGTATGCCTTAGTGTGTCTTTTGATAATCCTAAGAGGAATACTTCACCCATTAATGAAAATTCGATCACGATTTACTCATTTAAAACTGAATGACATTCTTCCTTCTGCGTAAAACAGAAGAAGATCATTTGAAGAATGTACAACGGCGTCCATTGACTAATATTGTATGGGCACAAAACGAATGTCAACATTCTTCCAATTATCTTCTTTGGTGTTCATCAGAAGAAAATCATGCAGGTCTGAATTGGCAGGATGGTGAGTAACGGCACAATTTTTTGGGTTGAACTATCACTTTAGGCAGGTTAAAATTATCCAACTCCAACATAATTATGGACTATTACTCAATACTTGATTGTATCTTTTGTGAAAAGATTTGACCCCCTCAGAGAAACCTGTCAGACAGAGAGGAGCCTTCTCCATGGATTACAATGAAAGGGTTCGAGCTCCTGTGAGCATGTGCTTTTCACTGGGCTCTGCTGGATAGCAAAAGCCTTAGTGGGCATGAAACTGGTCACATTTAATGTAAACTTGGGTAAACAAAACTTATCTTTACACAATGTAGCATTTTACATTCATGTTTAATTTGGTTTTGCATCCCTTGATAAATTATCAAGTGCCTGTCAGTACGTTGTATACCTCCCAAGCATCATTGATTGGACGCCTGTGGAGAGGTTCTATTATACCCCACTATACCCCCGTCCTCTCAGCAGATCTGTTGTTACCCCTGTGTGAGTGACACCTCCCTGCTCATCTACAACAGCATGTCCTTTCCTGATGTTGATTCTTTATGTCAGGTGTCTGCTACTCTTTTCAACCGTATCCCTCTCATCTGTTGGAATGACAAAAAGAGAAAGAAAGAGAGAATATACAAAATTAGGAAATTGATAAATAAGACAATACTTTTTTAGTTAGTATTAACTAGTATAGTTTTAATTATAACTTGAAACCTTTTTTTAAATATAAAACTCAAAAGCAGTACACGACCGTTTAAAAGTTTTGGGACACTTGAGAGAAATGTGTCTCATTGTTTAAAAAAAATTTGATGTGAAGGTGCATGCCTAAATAATAGACCACAATATGATTTAGTAAATGTGTTTTTGTTCATGACAAAAGTTAAAAAAAAAAATGTTTCAAACAGATGCCTTTGAATGAATATTGAAGAAAAAACATTCAATAAGAGCACAGAATAGAAGAAAAAGCATCTCAGATTGAGGTCTTAAGACGCTTCTTGAGTAAAGACAAGAACACATTTCTGCAAATCTTAATCAAAAGGTAACAACACTTAAGATGATCAAATGTTACATGTCCTCTTTTTTGGATTTAACATCATTCCTATAGTTCTGTTTGTTTCGTCTCATTATTTATGAGTTTACTATAACTATTATTATGCAGTAAAGATGTGACCATCCTCTACACTTCAATCACTTATAATAAATATAATTACAAGCTTCTTCATCTCTTAACGTTCACCATTGTGCCCTTCAAAATAAACAAATACTTCAAAAAATCTCCTTGAAACTAGGAATACACATGTCCACACATAGGCCTCATAGGCCTAACTAGGTGTCAACCTGGATAAAAGGACAGGTTTCACGTGCCCTTAAAACCACGTTTAATATCTTTACATCACACTCTCTCTTCACCTCTGATGAGCGCATTGACACTTCCTGTTGGACAGCACCTGGGTCTTTTGTTAACAGACAACACACTCTCAGTTACCACAGGGTTATTAGCGTCGACGGCGGGAGGAAAACTTCTGCTAACATTAGCATTACAGACAGAAGACCTCAAATACACACCTCTACAAGAGTGGGAACTCTTCCATGGACGTGAGAGCTACTGTAGCTTTAGCAAATCTGTTAAAATTCACATGTACAAAGAGTTAAGGAGGGAAACCACAACGTCTTAACAATAGTATGAAAGCAGACACACCTTGGGATCCAAAAGAGTTCAAATTGACTTGATTCCCTGAGATGAAAAATTCTAGAACCCTTGTGATGCTCGGGTTTGTTGGAAAGGTTTACAAATAATGTAAAACATAACGCTATTTTGTGTCGGTCTCATATTAACTTAAGATAAACATGTTTTTCTCATCTGTATTAAAACAAAATGTTGACAAAATGAATAGAAACTTTTTTTTTTCTTCGAAAAATGCTATTATGAGGACTTTACAGCAATACATAACAAAACACTACTGACCATGTTTATTGCTTATATTTTTGTCTCTATTTATTTAAAGAAAGTAAACATGTGCCTTACCAATAGACTGAAATTTAATCTTGGAGAGATAATAAAACCTAAACCAAAATAAAAGCAACATTTGAAACCTAAAATTAAAAATTACCAAAACATAAAATATGGATATATATATATATATATATATATATATATATATATATATATATATATATATATATATATATATATATATATATATATATATATATATATATAATGAATAAATTAATATAAAATCACAAAAATAAAATAAAATAATGTAGCTAAATATAACACTAAAATCAGTATAAACACTATGAAACCTACTTATGAAAAAGTTACCATAAAAGCATTATTAAAGATACGTCAAATCGAAAAAAAAAACTCCTTTCTACCTTTTAACTTTTATTGAATAGCAAAACATGAACAGAGTTAAAATCATATGAAAATACTATGATGTTTACTATGACCCACCCTTTATATACTGACACAGATATAACATACACTACTGATCAAAAGTGTGAGGACACTTACTCGCATTTGTTTTCCATGAAAATTATGGAATAAAATGTTAAAAAAATGTTTTATTAAATTATAGCAATAGGCTATTTACATGCTGTACCACGATAATTCTATATAACCTGAAAGTCCAATGTAAACAGTTTATAATGATTATCATGTCACACCAAATAGACTTTTACATAGATCAATTATGGAGTTTCAGTGCTAACACCGCAATATTTTTTAAATGTTTTTTATTTATTACTTTGCTCAATGTTATGCAGATGTCACTTGTATTAAATCATCAATAAATTCATCTTTTTGTCTTTGTTGCACATGATGTGTGTCGCTACATGACCAAACTTAAGTAATTCCCACCCACACATAGCCACAGTTTCCTTTAAATGCTTAAACACACATACCTCAAATGATATACACTCATTTATGTAACTCTCATGTGGTTAACGGGAAATGTATTATTTTTTTTGTTCTTGCAGGGACCTGTCTACTGACGAATCCGCACCATCAGTTTCATATTTCAGTAAAGGTCTACTGTCATCGTTCTTCTTATCGTATATACATACCAATACATAATCACACAGGCTCACTGCCAGCATACCTCCAGACTACCACGTGAACGTGAAAGAAAATACAAGTGAAAGATGGAGCGATTTGAGAAAGTGGGACAAAACAGAAAGAGAGAGAGGGGAACATGAGGGTGTATTTGTAGTTTGTGACAATTTTATCGGATGTACAATAGGCCTTAAAAGATATCAGGGCACACATGTAATGGAAAAGATACACACACCTAAAAAAAGAAAGACATTTTTAAAAACAATATGGCTTTCTTCTGTGAGAGTTCATAGTAGATTGTCCAAGCAGCTCTTTTCTATACAATTAAAGTTAATGTTGACCTGGGCCACTGATGGTTTACCCAAAAATTAAAATGGTCCCATCCATACTAACAATCTTGACTTTATTTTGTTTGCAGAACACTTGAGAAGATAGTTTGATAAGTGTGTATGCAGTGAGCAGTGTATGGACACAAAACCAATGCTAGTGGATTGTTTTCATTAACTTCCATTCTTCAAAGTATCTTCTTTTGTGTTCTGCAGAAGGTTTTAATAGACAAGAGGGTTAGTAAACGATGACACAGGATTAATTTTTAAGTGAACTATTACTTTAAGCCAAACTGTTTCACACACAAAGCCATTATGGCTTCAGACGTCTAGAGTTTGATAGCCCATGATCACCCTTAACTTTGCGTAATGGAGGATAGAAAGTCATAGAGTAATTAAGTAAATGTTGGTACAGTGTTATTATTTTTGGGGTTAACCAGGAGTGAGGAAAACCCATTACGTGATGCATGGAAACACTTTGATCTTCTGAACCTCTTCTGACAAGACTTCAAAACACTGTAGCACATTAACATTCAGCATGATTTATGCCAGATTAAACATTGGAATTACTTCTGAGAGAGAAGCACCAAGACAATGTCTTAATTGGTCATGAGTGTAAAATTAACAATTCATGAGCACACACAAAAAATACTTAATAGTTCACCAAAAAATTAATTTCTCGCTCACCATTTAAATGCTGCATGACTATCTTTCTTCTGCAGAACACAGAAGAATACCATTTGAAGAAGGTTGGTGGACATACAATTATTTCAAGTGAATCTCTAACAGTTGAGCACCGCAAAATATCTCAGTTTGTGTTCTATGAAAAAAAGAGAAGGTTTGAAAGGTCGACAGGGAGAGTAAATGATGACGGAATTTTATTTTGGGGTGATGTAATACTTTAAGTGACATACCAAATGCATGACTCTGAAGTCCAAATGACTAATGGCTGTAAATTATGTCTAATTACTGTCTGATTTGCATTATTGCTTTGAAAACCCGCCTGTTAAATTGGGGTTTAATGAGTTCTTTGGGAGATGTAGTGAGCATCCCGATAACACCCCCCACAGACACACACTTCTACTAGCGAGGGTCCAGAACAAGTCACAACATGCTGATGACTGCAAGCACATACACACAGTGTCACAACACAAGTGAGGACAGTGTTGTCCGACCTGGCTAATGTGAGACAAGAAAAGTCAGTCCAGTAGACACATGTAAACACTTCATTGTAATGCCCCACACTTTCGTACATGCTGGTCATGTAAACATCTGACAGTGTACAGAGGCCTTCATCAATAATGTTTACCATCAATTTAAAACACTTGTGAGTGCACTAAATTAGGACCAATAACAAGGTGTGATGGATGAGCCTTTATTCTTTGGTTCTTGATGCAGTGGATGAAGACATAAAACAGCAGGAAAAATCCTTTGGCTGCACAATGAGTCTTGTCTGTGGTTCATGTAAACACTGACCGCATTTATTTCATACAATCTTAAATCTGAACGTTAACACTACCATACAAAAGTTTTGCAATGCTTTAAAAAAATATTTAGACTAAAATTTAATCAAGCAAACTTTCATTCCAATTTTTTTTTATAAGAAATGTTTTTGAAATAGATTCATATTAGAATATTGAATAAATAACAGATAACAAGAGCGCAGAATAGACAGGGACTCCTTAGAAATTCTTTAAAGCAGGGTGAGACCTCAAGAAGTTTTTTTTTATTATTGAATTTATTTTATTTCATTTTTTAGTTCCAACATAATTCCCATTTTTCCCTCTTTATTGAATATATCATTTTTAAAATCTGGAGAAAATATGAATGCATAAGGGAGTATGTGGTCCAAAACATTTGACGGGCAGAGTGAATG
This sequence comes from Triplophysa yarkandensis, assembly GCA_033220385.1. Taxonomy (NCBI): domain Eukaryota; kingdom Metazoa; phylum Chordata; class Actinopteri; order Cypriniformes; family Nemacheilidae; genus Triplophysa; species Triplophysa yarkandensis. Next base: position 11,627,463 of record CM065658.1, on the reverse strand, counting down.
AATAAATAAAAAGTTGGAATTATATCTATTTATGAAAAAATGTGCAACTGTCAAAATATATTTGCAGATTTTCTCATTGCATTCTAAGTAAAACTTCCCTTTGCCATACAAATTGAAAACCACAAACATGAATACTGAAACTCAAGATTGTGAAAGAGATAGGAGAGTTAAGAGAGAGAGAGAATAGTTGATTTATTTACAGGCCCTGAGGCCTCGAGTCTATACCTACTGATCTATAGCTCGCTTGCATCAGGTAAAAAACAATTTACAAGTGACACACTTAGAGATCATCGCATGAAGATAACATTCATATGACAAGTGTTTGAAGTCACTCATGTCCAAGTCATTTTTATTCTCTTTATCTGCAATCACACAACTATTCACAAAACCAGCAGATCCCAACAAATCACTCCCACAGGGATTTCATTTCTTCCATCACATCTGCAATATAACATCTCGTGGGCTGCTTTTGAAGAGGAGAGGATGTTTTGACATTTTACATGGGTGTTGGTGATGTGTCGTTCATGAAGGAGTCGACTCCGAGAGTCGATTCTTTATAGTGAACAAGAAGAGTCGACTCTCAGAGAGGAGAGCCGAATCTTTATCTGCAGGACTTGATTTGGATGGGACACCTTTCATGGAAAGAGGGAATAGCATTATACCATTATATCACAGAGGGAAGGGAAAAACATGGTTCAATAATAGAGTTGAGTGTTTTTTGTAATTTGTTAATGTAGAAATATATTACAATTATTTTATTAATTATGTTATAAACACAATGTGATAATAGTCAGTGCTAGAGAGCAAAAAAGAGAGGAAGAGCCAGATTTAAGTGTCAGCGAGATGTAAGAAATGAGCGAATAATAAAAAGCAGCATCCGTTCAATTATATTAATAAAGTTGTACAAAAATGCTACAATTTTTTTTTAGGGAACAGTGATTGTAACAAAAAACATAAAAACAGTAAAAATAATAAAAAATAATAATACAAAAATCCTTTACAATTGTCTAATATTGATACAATAGAAGGTGATACAATTACAGAGCCATTCGGGAGCCGTTAGAGTCGACTCTCCTGAGGGAGCCGAGTCAAAAGAGTCGACTCTATAAAGAACCGAATCTTTAAAAAGATCCGGACTGCCCATCACTCTCCTCCTGTGCGCGAGTCAAATAATGGGTGGAGTTAGGAAACGCTCCCGTTGTCTGCAGGAGCCAATCAGAATCGAGCGCTCCTGTGGAATTATAAATACAGCCGGGCTCTCATCTCCGCTCAGTTAACGGAGTGACGAGCTTCGGAATTTTCGACCGTTGCCGTTTATTGTCCTACACATTGCGTCCGGGGAACCTCTGGATATTCGTTTCGTGTCACAATTTTGGGATAGATTTATTTCACCACAATGCGTTTGATTCACAACATGTCAACCATTGCGGAGTACCCGAGCGCTGAATGCGCTTCCGGTCGGGTCATAAAGATCGCAGTGATCGGAGGAAGCGGTGTTGGGAAAACCGGTATGTGTTATTATGGGATATAAATCCGTAGTCTTTAATGTTTATTATTCATTTCAATGTGTTGTTGGTGTCATCTTGTTATCAGTATTAAGTGTTTCTTATCTTTCTCCAGCACTGGTGGTTCGATTCCTCACCAAGAGATTCATTGGCGACTACGAGAGAAACGTCGGTAAGTTTGTGTCTTGTTCTTACAACTTTACTGTTACACACAATCATGTTAAAAGTGCACAACGTGTTGCAAAACGTGTTAAAAGTGACACTCGTTCCAGGTAACCTGTACTCCAGAGAGGTGCAGATCGACGGAGAGAAGGTCGCCATTCAAGTTCAAGACACTCCAGGTGTTCAGGTACAACACACTTTCTCTGCACACGCACGCACGCACGCACGCACGCACGCACGCACACACACACACACACACACACACACACACACACACAAAAGTGAACACACACACTTGCACACACACAAAGAAGGGAACACACACACTTGCACACACACAAAGAAGGGAACACACACACTTGCACACACACAAAGAAGTGAACACACACACTTGCACACACACAAAGAAGTGAACACACACACTTGCACACACACAAAGAAGTGAACACACACACTTGCACACACACAAAGAAGTGAACACACACACTTGCACACACAAAGAAGTGAACACACACACACACACGCACACACAAAGAAGTGAACACACACACACACACACACACACACACACACACACACACACACACACACACACACACACACACACACACACACACACACACACACACACAAAGAAGTGAACACACACACGCACCAACACGAAATGAACACACACAAAGAAGTGAACACGCACATACAAAGTGAACACACACGCACACACAATAGTGAACACGCACACAGTAGTGAACACACACACAGATCAGTGGTCAGGTATTTGTTTTGTCACGCGGGGAGCAGTTGGAGGTTCGGTGCCTTGGTCAAGAGCACCTGAGTCATGATATTGCCAAGCTGAGACTTGAGCCCACAACCCAAGGGTTAAGAGTCCAATCTCTAACCACAAGGCCTTTTTTTACTGAAGACGTAAAGAGCTGTAAAGAGAAGCAGCGGTTAGTAGATTTCGCTGTTTCAGCAGCATCCAGTGGGTTAAAGGGCACGAAGAAGCGACTCAAAATATCTACAGTAGCCCAGCCCGTTTAAATTACCCCCTGGCTTTCGAAATTAGAGAACAGGGTTTTATTCAATTACAGGCCAGTTCTTTAGAAAAGGCTTTCAGAGGTTTCAGTGCCAAGTTTGGCAGCCGAGGCTCGTTTTGTAAAGCAGGCAGATTTCCAAAAACACAGAATGGGCTTTTTTTCTCGGATAGGGGTGAAAGAGTCCAAGTCTAGCCTGTTATTTCTCCAAGTTTGGAGGAGAACCGAAGCCAAATGCAGAGCTTTTTTTCTATGGAAACATAGCATACAGAGCTCTTACATCTCATCTTACGTCTTTATTATCGCAAGCATTATATAGCTAAATAAATGTGTTTAAATGTATGTAAAGAAAAAACATGTCTAATGTTTAAAACGATTGTGTTTTTCAGGTGAATTCTAACGGACCGAGCTGCACCGATCATGTTGCCCGGGCCATTCATTGGGCAGATGCGGTAGTCATGGTGTATTCAGTGACAGACTGTAGAAGCTTCGACCTTATCGGCCAGCTCCACCAACTTGTCGGTCGCACGCACACGGACAGGTCTGCCAGCGTGCCGATCATCCTTGTGGCCAACAAAGCCGACCTTCTCCACATTAGGCGGGTGGATGCTCAAGAAGGTCCGCTGCTGGCTTCTGCGTTGGGTTGCTCCTTCTATGAGGTTTCTGCGAGTGAGGACTACAGCCAGGTCCACGGTGCCTTCCACAGATTGTGCGTGGATCTCGCCAAGCAGCAGCCTCCGCTCATGACCCCCATCAATGCAGCCTCATCCGGGACGGAGAAGAAAAGGTCGCCCCTCATCCCACGGCCCAAATCCCCCAACATGCAGGACCTGAAGAGGCGCTTCAAACAGGTGCTTTCAGCCAAGGTCCGGACTGTCACATCCGTGTGACGTTTGAGGAAGGAGGGTGTATGAATAAAAGCCAAGGAAGCTGAAAATGTGAGCAGAAGCGAGGAAGCTCCGAGCAGGAGATCTAAGAAGGGCAGCGGTGCTGAATGTAAAGATCTCGCTCTTTGAAGTTCCAGGGTCTTGTCGCTGATCGAAGACTGGTAACAAAAGGCCCCTGAACCTTGACCTCTCAGCCAATGAAAACAAACAGAGGCTGTAACTTTAGACTGGTGAACTTTCCACTTGACGGTTTGGACACTTGCTGGTGTCACATATAGCTATGTGTACACAGCAGAAATCTGGGAAATGTTATGATGTCAAGGCGCCTTAAAGAGAGACAATGATGGACTTTTGATCGAAAGACTGAATGAAACCTTAAATAGCACAGTTTGCATGTGAATTTTTTAGATGTGTTCTCATGGCAACAGAGATTGAAGGCCACACAGTTGACTATTTTAAGAATTACATTTCTTGAAAGCCTGAGTTTTTTTGTGGTCAAGGCTTTCATCGCTTACTGGAGAGACAGTCTGAATGCAGGCATTGTTAAGGACAAGGTACTAGAGCAGAGCATACAAAAAGTGTGTATGTGAGTTTATCGCTCCCTTCGTCTACAGTCCTACTCTTGTGTACTAGGTCAGAAATTTTCTTCTGGTTTTGTGGAAAAACTGTGCTTCGTGCCACATTTTTTCAGTGGCTAGAAGACTTGTTTTGTAAATGCACTTTAAAAAAGCCAAGAGGGCTAGAGCTCAGATTTATTTATTTATTTGAACATTTTGTGATGGGAAATAAAGATTTTTTTTAAGAAAAAATATTGTGTTGGTTTTGAATTTGAAAAGCATCATCAGTTCTACAGAAACATAAACATATTAAGTCCTTTACCCAGTAAAAGTCTATTCTACACTATGTATAATCTTTTAATTCAAATGTATATAACAGGCCTTAGGATTTACAGGCTTTATGTACCCTTACTCCAAAATATATACAAAACAACATCCCAGTCTATCTGCATACATTTAAAACAGTTCTATGCACATGACAAACAATAGATGCAACACAAAGACCATTTACCATTTAAGCTATATGTGTATTGTATAGGTACACAAAAAGGATACAGTTTAGGTAAATTTGCTCACACTACAGTTGTTTGAAACCTGAATATTTCGTAGTTGTGCTGAAAACAAATGAAGATACTTTGGTCACGACTAAATTGTGGTGTAGGACACATAAAGTAATCATCATTTCTGGTGGCACAATATAGATACGTATGTGTAAAGGTTCTGATCAATTGGAGTGTCAGAACTGATCAATGGGGAACTGTTTCTACAAAATGAATATTAAAAGACAACCAAATTCAGCTCTAGTGACAGACAACTAGTAAATTATGAAAGTTCAAACAGATTTCTAAAACTAAGCATGAAGCCCTAATGCATGCTATACTTCAGAAGCACATCCTCTGAACAGCTCACTGCAAAGTGCAAAGCTTTGATAGATGGTCAGGATGATCAAGTATGAATGAAACGCCTTAAGTGTGCAAGTAAGAGAAGAAAAGAGATGTCCGCTCTAATAGATGTCCACTCCCTTTTCTGACCTTTGCCCTCTGTCCATCTGTCACTTCCTGTCTCCTAACATGCTGAACAACATGTTGAATCGAGCGAAAGATGAAGAAAAATGGTCCAGTGAGCATCAACGTGTGTGAATCTGTTCAATCTGTTGCCAACACTATGGAAAAGTTATTCCATACAGTATATGAGAGAGTGAAATGTAAATGATTGACCTTTTTTGCTGCTGTATGTGTGAAAAAGGACCAGCATTCACTGCACTCATGCAAACAAACTCTTGAGAGCTAATCATAAACGCTTTATTTCAGAGTAAAATATTTTTTTTTTTCCAGGAGTACAATCTTAGAGATTTATTGGTCTTATGTAGCAAAAGCAAAATGTTATGGAATGGGAAGATGTTGGATAAGTGTACACATATTTTAAATGGATAGTTCATCCCAAAACGCTGCCATGAATTACTCACCCTCTAGTTGTTTCAAATCTGTATACATTTCTTTGTTTAGTTGAACACAAAAAGTTATTTGTAAGAACCCTTGAAACCAAACAGTTCTTTCACCCCATTGACTACCAAAGTAGGAAAAACTATGATTGTAGTCAAAACTAGTCAATAGCATTTTGTTGTTCTACAATTTTCAATATATCTCCCTTTGTGTTCAACAGAACTAAAAAACTAAGACTGTTCTCCTACCATGGCAGAAACTGGGGTCCAAGAACAAGTTGTTTACAAGCATTCTTCCAAATGTACTTCTCTGAGCTCATCGGAACAAATAAATGGATACAGAACCCAAAGGTGAGTTAATAATGACAGAACATTTATTTTGGGGTGAAGTTTCCATTTATTTTAAAGACACTTTAGAAACCCAGACACACTAAAGCTGAATTTAGGTTCAACAGTTCACACTTTCAAAAGCCAATGTGTGTGGTATGTGTCTTCACACTCCAATGTCAGGTTTGAGTCTGTCTGTGTTGAATAGTAAGTGAGGTACATCGGAAGGTTTCAGCAATCTAGTTGCCATTACTAGTACCTGAGGAAAGACAAAAGAAACAGTTAGACAGTACACACACTGACACAGCACACACACAATCCAATCATCAGAAACTCAAATGGTTTATTGATTTAGCCCTTCTTCTTATTTCTTGCTATTTATTTGTGATGGTTTAAAATACCAGGTATCAGTGAAGCAGAAGAACAGCTCCTCTGTCTCTAATGGAAGGACATGTGTGGGTAGTAAAGAGTGGACATTAAAAGTATTTTTCTTTGCCAAATTTTCAATCAAACTGAAAAGGAATGAAAGAGGATAGCTCATTTCAATGCTGCAATGAGCACTTCTAAGGAATGACGTATCACTAGATGTGTCAGAGTTTGTGTAAGAAATCTTTAAAAGATAATTTGCTTAGGCTCTTCCAGGTAAAGCAGAAATCAATGATTGTCAGTCGCGGTCTTGTGGTAAGAGGGTTGTAGTTGCAAGCTGACGGTTGTGGGTTTGAATACCAGTGCCAGCAGTCAATGACTGAAGTACGCTTGAGCAAGACATCTTACCCACGTTTGCTTTACAGAGATAAATGGCCACTGTCGCTTTGGACAAATTTTTTTTTATCAACTTGGTACAAGTTGGCAAACATCCCTACATTTATTGAATTTATATTCAAGATCCCATGTACTGTCGCATGTGCTGAGGTAAAGGTATGCTTTGTATTGTATAGTGGAATGATAAAATTAATTGCGGCTAACTTAAGAAGAGATTTAGAGAATGAGAAGGCTATGTCCTAAGAATTGTATGACTGTATTTCTCTTTCTCACTCTTTAAGGAACAATTAATACTGAATGTTTGAAGAAAAAATAATAGGAGGGTATGACGTCTCACCTGAGTACCAGACTTATGGCTGGAAACAACTTCCCGGATTAGGCGGAGTTCTGATGGCATAACACCGCCGACCAGGAAGAGAAACAAGAACGGATGATCGCTTGGATGTGGCCGATTGACCTGTGGGAGTTATCACAGGATAAAAAGACAAATATTAAACATACGCACAAATAAAGATAAATGTCCGAACACATAAGTAAAGAAACGTATCATGGAGAATGGCAGTGGACATGAACATAAGTGTAGAAGCAACCACCAATAAAAATACATGTGTTTTCCAAGCATAACATTTAACACATTGTTAAAAGGCACCTGGACATGCTTTCTTATGGATACACGCGAGCACGCTCTGGCACACATGTGGATCCACTGAGTGAGTTTGCACAGCACGTGGAGTGGCACGGTGCACGACTGGCTGGATGGACAAAACGCTACCCTGTGATTGGCTGAATGGATGACTGAGCGTTGAATAATAATAAAGTAAATATTAAGGGACAGCCATGTGGGCAGAACTCAAAGCAGGGCTGTGCTGCCACGTGGACCCTAAACTGGCAAGGACAAACATGTGTAACAAAGAGACATGGGGAGGGGGTGAATAAATAAAAAGAGAATGTGTGATTTTCGGATGGACACAGAAAGAGCCACCACTTTATCACACACTGCGGGTAAATAAAGAAATCCCACTCACGCATGCACAAAATACACTCAAGTGCATCCCAGAGGGCAGAACACAGTTTGTACATGTGCATTAGGTACATGTGCATGATCATATTTTAGAATAGAAATAAGATGGATTAACACAACACATGGCTTGAATTTAAGTTCCGGTCTGGTTTCGTTTAACAGTCTGGCTAATAACATTTTTTATGTTTTAAAAAAATATTTTATTAATATTACTTGTGAGAAAACGATCACTAAAGTGTGACTTAACCTATTTGACCTTGTCTTACTCAGTCAATATTAAAGATATCAATGTAATATTTTTACAGAGTGTACCTTACATTGTGTAGAATGATTTTATGTATAAAAAAAGTAAATTACTTTAAAATGTAATTTTAATTTAAAATTTAATTTAATTTTAAAATTAATTTGAAATGTGAGCTGGGTTTTCACAGGCAGGGTCATATTAATATCTTATTGTATAACAATTGTATTAAATAAACAATTTGTTGAGTAGGTTGTGTAAATTCATAGGGACTCTCTTTGCTTCGTTGTTGCCTTAAAAACATACATAGGCAAAAGTCACAGTTATTGAAGAAATAATAAACGAACATATTTAATTACTTTTTATACCTGTACATTTATGCATAGACATATATGCATATAAAACATCTAAGCGTGAATTTTTTTTTAAATATTGCTGAATTGTAAATCAGACTTCCTTAAATGAGAATAATGTCAATGTCAATGTCACCTTTATTTATATAGTGCTTTAGACAAAATACATTGTGTCAAAGCAGCTGAACAACATTTATTAGTAAAAAAGTGTGTCATAATGCTTAATTATAGTTAAAGGCAATACGTTATTGAATTCGGGGATGTCATCTTTGTTTACTTTAAAAGTGTATATGCATTCAAATTCAATCAAGTCAACGATATCGCTGTAAATGAGGTGACCTCAACTAAGCAAGCCAGAGGCAAAAATCTTTGAAATATGTTCATAATGGCTGTTCGGGAGATGTGTGATTACACATGTACCTTCATAAACATACTGAAGCCAGTCTTGAGAAGGTCAGTGAGTCCCCCCGACATGTGTTCTATATCAGGACACTCGCGTTTGTCTGGGTGGAAGATCTCCTCCAGCACCTGCTTAAGGAACGGGCGATATGTGGCCTATTAAAAAACAAACAGAAAATCAAAGCTTAACAAATTGGTTTAATGAATTCCTGGAAAAATCCAGCAATATTCAAGAATTATGCAAAAAAAATACCACCAAGACGGAGCGTATCCACAGGTATCCAACAATGTATGTTGATTTCAATTGGCCTATTAGTATGCAAAGTGTGCAACCTTTCGGTTTCAAAGAAAAAGCCTTATTCAAGAGAATGCCAATGAGTACATGAGTGCGCTGTGAGGATTATAGGTTATGAGTTGAGTATCAAATAACGTGGTCGAGCATATAATTATCTTTCATGGGGGCAAACAAGAAAACACATTACAGTACTAACAATGATTTTATTACAAAACACTCAAAAAAAAACCCTCAGTACTAAACCCGGACATACTCCAAAAACAGTTCATGGTTAACTTGACTGACAGCAACTTAAGAAGTCTTCAGTTCTTCATAAACAGTATATACATCCTCAAAATTGTACATTTTATATTAAAATAGTATTTCTAGATGCATTGTGGACATACCAGTCCAGTGTCTGCTGAATTAAAAACAAAATCAAACCTTAGTAATGACAAAGTCATCCAATAGCAATGTGAAAGACAGAATGACAAGACATAAAGACTTTGATCAAATTAGTTGAACTTTACCCACGCACATGTGTAATAATTACGGTTGTATAGCTCAAAAGTGAATATAAACGTATTTATTCATTGTATTTTGAGGTCTGAAAAATACAGAGCAGCTCTTCGGTTATTTTTACCTGTTTTGGTAGAAATATTTTTAAAAGCTCACAACATGAAACAAAATAATACATTTACCTAAACACAAAAAATAATGATCTGCAAAAATTGTCTTCTTATTTTTTCTATGATTGTATATGTTTGTGTTGAATTTATTACATTTTTGTTGGATGAAATACTGTTTGTACAAATTCTATTCTATTCTACTTTTAGACCCAGTTTGAAAGTGGGAGCCATTCAGAGCATGTATTATCTATAGCAGATACATCAACAACGTAGGCCCGTGGAATTGAAGACCTGGCAATGTGATGATTCATTCTTTCCCTGAATGTCAATTCACCGCGGGTCACTCTAATCTGCCCCTAATGTTTAACTGCAACAGATATGGAACCAAAATAGTTCTATTGTCAAGCTTCACATATCCAGGTTTAACAGCCATTCAGTTAAGGTGTTTGTTTGTGTGCTAAAATATTGGAGCAGATAAATGAAGAGCAGTTCTGTAGTGTTTTGTTTGAGTACATGTGGGTGCGTGAGTGTGCTTAAAAAAGAACAGAAATTAGCTTTTTCAAGAATGTATTTTTATGTAAGGTTTTGGGCCTTCAAGGTTTAGGATGAAAATTAGATGCTTAAGCATGACCTGACCTGCTCAACCTTACACACCCAGACACAGGTTTCCAGTAAACCCAGACATACACACACACCTGTCAGGACAGTGTTTCTTTTACAGAACTTTCTCTTTTCCTAGAAACAAGCACCTGCGGCTACAAACTTCATACCACCCCATGATCATGCATGCCACTTGTGCCAGACTCGCCCATATTAATGTGCTTAATAGTTAAAATATGGCGCTTTTTAGGTGTGAATCAGCTCTTGAACCAGATATGGCTCTTCCCACCTGACACACACGTGGATACTTGTAGAAAAAGTTTTCACACAAGGGATGAGTGATAATGTCTTTGACAATTTGCCATGGAAGAGACATTGGATGCTGAAATCCTACTCTTGAGCACCAAGCCCCTTCCACTCCAGATATGACCATATAAGAGCAGATACAGAGGAAAGCACAATGTTTACAACAGAAGCATCTAAATGATTCATTAAATCACATCTGGCCTTTAAACTTATCAACAGGGAGCGAAAACAACTCAAAATCATCACAGCACTATTCAGTGCACACACATTCGTATATAAAACAAGTCACGATTTCCCGAATGGAAAACACCCACATTACAGGTAACGTTGAATATGGACAGTTTTAGTCATCTAAATCAGTCATTCGAGAAGTCAATCACTGAAATTGCAAAGGCGAAACAAATTGAGTACATTTATGGCAAAAACAAACAATTAAGTGCTTTGCCCAGGTCGCGGTGACATGTGTGTAACACATTTGTCAACATTCGAGATATAAGGATGACATATTGAATGTGCATCAGTACATTGAGTCACACCCTGATACAAGCTATACCTACAAAAACTCACCCCAAAACTAAAATTCTGTCATTATTTACTCACCCTCTTGTCATCAACCTGTATGGCTTTATTTCTCGAGGGGAACACAGAAGGGGATATTTTAAAGAATGCTGGTTACTGGCACCCATTTATTTGCATTGGGATGTTTTGGTATCAACTTTTTAAAATAAGTCATTGAACATTATCTGCTTTTAGTGAGTTATTCTGACTTTACTATTTACCATTTCATCATTACTATTATCATTTACTGAATGAAAAGGTCTTTTCAAATCAATATGACTAGAATAAAAGATATTTGGAAGAATGACACATTTTTCAAAAACATTGACTTTCATTGTATATAAACCAAACAGCCACATTTTTGAAAGTACCTAATTTTGTGCTACATAGAAGCAAGAGTCATATACAGGTTCTAACCAACATTAAAGTGCATAAATCATGATATTTATTTTATGTTTCCTCAGCAGAACATAAAACATATTTTGAAGAAGATTGTGGAAAGAAAACTATTGGTCCCCACCTGCATTGTTATTTTCGTCACTATAAGTCAATGAGGACCAACTGTCATTGTTTACTAACATTCTTCAAAATATCTTCTTGTGTGCTCTGTAAAAAAGGTAAGTCATCAGGATTGAAATGACAAAAGGGAGAGTAAATTATGTTTGGGGAACAAACTTAAACATGCTTATGGCACTGCTTAACAAAAATCTTGGATGGTCCAAAAATCCTTTTTATTAAAGCATTTGAGTAATATTAGGTGGTATTTATGGAATTTTCACTGGGATCTTAACAATCCATTCTCCACCGGCTTTAATTTGCCTGCATTTTTATAGAGAAGGCCAAACATAAACAGCGTAATATATCCTCTATGTTTATTGCCCAATAGGTTGTGTAGTGATGTGGTCTCATCTTGCTTCTAACTATCAAAGAATGACTTGCTACCAACTATCTGACTGTTATTCAAATGTATCTCTAAGCCAGAAATGTAAAGCTAAGTAACCATATCCCTCTCAAATAAAAAAAATACATCATAAGTCAAAAGACCATGAGATCAGCCAAGATCCAGTCACAAGTCTATGAAAAAAAATCTGTTTCGGTCCCAAAATAACATCCATCCACTGCTTGGATAAATTTAGCCTGATGATGTAGAACCACTGTTGGACCAGACCTCTAAATACTAAATGTTATGTGAAGATTATTCAAAGCAGTAGGTTAAAAAAGAAGCACATTGAGAACGCTTGCTGTTATCGAGTGACTCATGTATGTTCCTGAAGTGCTCTGCTAATGTGAACTGTTAGAGAAATAGAGGATGGGTAATGGAGAGATGAGGGTCCTGTTGACAATTCTGTACAGGTTCTCATTAAAAACGTTATACAGATGATGCAAAAATAAACCTGTTAAATGTGTTCTTTGTATGCTATCTGAAATTCTTTACAAATAGCATGTTTATACAACACACATTATGAAACAATGACTGAAATATTATAATTTTGTGCCAATGCCACCCAATTTCACCATAAGCTTAAGTAAAAAAAGATTTTAAACTTCATTATGTACAATAGTACATAATGAAACAGTTATGTTTAATATATTGCAATTTTGTCAATAAATCCTTTAAATTGACTTTGCACCTCCAAAAGGGATAGTTTAGCCAAAAATGAAAATTCTGCCACGAATTTCACTTTCTAGTTGTTCCAAACCTCTATAAATTTCTTTGTTTGGTAGAGAAAGATCTATGGAGGAATGCTGGTAAACAAACAGTTATTAGCATCCTATCGAAAAACCACAATGGTAGTCAAAAGGGCCTTTTACTATCACACATTCTTCAAAATAATATGACAAAAAACCTAAAAAGAAAAAACCTATTCAAACTTGCCAACCGCCTGTTTGTATTAAAAATGATAAGTAGATTCACAAAGGAAAACAAAAACCCAAACACACAAACATAATGTGTCTTAATATGATGACAGAATACATTAACAAGGAACATTCTTGGACTATGCGTCTTGCCAAAGTCACGTAATGTACCAAACTTCTGACCATACTCATCTGTTCAGCATCCAACATGTCAAGCACAGAGAGAGGGGTATGTGTGTTTTTGTGTTAAAATTCGCATTTAGATATCTGAGGTTTGGTGTTGACGTGGGTGCTTTTGTAAATAAAAGTGTTAAAACCCAATGTGTCCTTTTAAGTATGCAATCTGATCTTGCAAGCTGATGTGTGTCAAAAACACAATGACCTCCAATGAAGAGACACATAGTATGAGACGCTCAGAAACCTTTAAAATGCTTTTAAAAATCTGGAACACGAAATAATTTTTTTTTATAAATACAATGGAAATCAAGGGGGGCCATTGTTTTTTGGTTTCTTTAAAATATCTTCTTTTGCACTATGGAAAAGTAAGAAAGCCATTAGGGTTTTATATTTTAATCCGCTGCCAAAATAAAGCCCAAGAGATATAACAGCAAGATATTACGAGAAATGACTTAAAGAGGGAATAAGAACGGTGAGTAACAGGAAAAATAGCGGGAATGGCAATAGAGAGGTCACACTTAAATTTATCCTCATGAGAACAGCGAAGGTCCTGTTTCCATGGAAAAATATACTACGAAACAACACACTTAAATGCCCACTAAAACATTCTGTACAGTGCCAGCACCAGAAGCACAGTCAAAACCAGTTTAGCCTTTAATTTCAGTTTGACCTTTCGGTTTTCATAGTTAACAGTACAACATTTCAACAAACTTGTGTCATTAAAGAAACCCAAAGACGCACATATACACAAAGATCATTTTTCTACCAGCACTTAAATTTTTTCTCGTGGCCCATTCATTAAAAGTTTTTCCACCGTCAACAGAACATTTTCCACTGTCAGTTTAACATTTTAAGCACTCATTGTGGTTCAAAGCTTTTCAAGGGTCAAATATCTAAAGAAAGCAATCAGAGGCCCACAGCTGCCAAACGGTTTTACTTCCCAACAGCTTCTCTCCAGAGACGCCATTCGAACAACACCAGGTGATCTTGTTGATAAAAAAATATGCCAAAAATATTGTTTTTCATGTAGCAGGCATAACAAAAGATTTCAGAACATCAGAACAAAGTGTTCTCACGTTTTCACATTTGATGCGTTACACTTTTGGTGGTGCATTTAAGGTCATCATTTACACACCCTTTTGCCATTCCTAATTTGTATGATTTTCTGCAGAACAAGATCATTTGAAAAATGTCGGTAACTGGCATCCATTGATTTGCAGTGTCCATAAAACAGAGGTGAATGGGTGCCACTGCTGTTCGTTTACCAGCATACTTCAAAATATTTATTTTGCGTTCCGCAAAAAAAAGTTGAACAGGTTTGAATTAACAAGAGGCTGAGAAAATGAGAACACATTTTTTGTTTAAGCACATATGACCATGTTTAAAACTATTGTGCAAAATATTGCAAAACGGGCTTAAAAATAAAATACAAAAAAATAGAGAATTGATTTTCTTAAATAGGATTATTGTGATGAAGCATGTAAACAAGTGCAAAATCACAACTAAATGTCCGAATGTGAGCAACATGATCTTTGACGGAAAGTAGACGCAACACACATGTAAAAAGACATTGAAGCATTACATAATCCTCTTTTACTTCTCTCATACAATTTTGAGCTAAAAAGTTGTGACGCACAAGAGCTTACAGTAGCTGAAGACAGTCACAGACAGTCTGTCATCTTGTTACATTAATGCAGAGAGCTAAAAGCCTGAAGGAGAGGCAATCATTATTTTTTCTGTATGAATCACAGATCCCGTATGCTCTGTATTGTTCAGATACAAGCAGGTGATGGTTGAGAATGAACATCAGTCGATACATCTACCAGTCTTTACCTCTTGGAGAAAATGGACATGAAGCCACATTGGGTAATTCCTTCCTCAAGTTTTTTTAGAATAATGGGACAAATATTCCACAAATGTTTCGTCACATGAAGTTACGGGAAACTTACGGGCATCCATGTTAGTTTTTCCACTTGTTGCTAGCAGGCGTGCAAGTCACGACAGATGTTTTCCTTCACAGTTGGTGTGTCAAAAGGACATAAAACTGATAATCATAAAAATTTTCCACCAGTTGGTATATGGTATTACTTAAGAACCTAAAACTGTATGTTTAACATATATAGAGAGACATAGAGTTGATGGATATTTTTAGAAAGTTCTTCTGTATTTATCTTGCAGGCAGGTCAGATGATAATATATGATGTTGCATGTTTGTAAAACATAAATAACACGTTATATAAATGTCACTGAGGGGTCACTGACCTGATGTGCTCCGTCACTGGGAGTGTATACTGAGCTGAACTGCTTCAGGTGGTCTCGGGAGTGACTTATTCCCCTCAGCGTCTCAAACACGTCTTCCAGGAAGGAGTGCGCTCGCTCCATTGTCAGTTCTTCAGGGCTGGAGACACCTAAGCACACAAACATATATGAGAATGTAATTAAAGTAATTACATAACTCAATTTCAATCTAGAATCAGATGTCAACCTTACAATGAAAATATTTTTCCAAAGGTTTTTACTGTAAAAGCACAGATTTTAAGTTTTTTTTACTGTAAAAGCAAGAGACATTTGGTGGTTCACAAACCCATGTGAGGTCTCTCATTAAGTTTCTAAAACATTTGTTTTTATTTTAATGTATGTTTGTCGTAGTCAAGTAAGGGCTATTTCCCGGATTGAAACGCTACATATTCTATATAATTAGACATATAAAAATGAAAACTAGATAACTATTTTATTTTATATAAGGAGCGATCCTTGTTCATTTGTTCAGAGTAATTGCTTTTTATGATATAAAATTGCTTTTTATTTGACCATTTGAGTTCGCAGAAATTCTACAAAGTCTGTCATCTCCCAAAACGATGTCCTTTTTGTCAATATTTATTAAATAGAACACTTGAGTATAGACTGATATTTTTCTGATGCTTAGACTCTCTGGGGTTATGGTAAAATATAAACGGATAGTTCAGTGTATTTTGAACAAAAACATTTAATGAGTTTTTTTATGTCACATCCATAACATAGAATGTCTCTTCCATAAGGCTGGAATTGGTGTAATCAAATGAATGTAATCAGTAATGTGCATGGGTTAGCTTATGGTCTGCTGAAATTTTTTAAGAAAAATTAACCAAACCTTTTTTACTATGGTAAAATTTTTATATTTGTAGTACAAGGAAACTAACCATAAATGTACCAAAGTTTGTTATAGTAACAAAAGTTGATATTAGTATTTAAAATGCGGTCTAAATGACCAAATAAGTTTATATCTACATGTTAGCTCTTTTCACAACTAAAATACATACTGGGAATTGAAGCCTAGTCAAAATCAATAAAAATCCTATGTTACCCAACAGTTATGCAACTTATTTATGCTGTATACTCCCACATTAAACAATTTACACTCAAAAAATGTAGTAAGTTAAAAAGCTTTGAAATGAATAAAATATATTGTTTTAATTTGATGTAAAAAAATTGAATTCACTAAACATTGATGTATTTTACAAAGTCAAAATTAGAGGCACTTTATTTATAACAATATCTTTGTTTAATAAATACTTTTTCATTTCATGAACTTAAAAATATTTGTAAATTTTAGAGACAGACTGGCAGATGGAAAATTAATTTGAAATAAATTAATTTGGCTGGTTTAAGTTAGTCTTCAAGCCTAGTCTAGCTGGTTTATCCCTTAATCACCCAGCTAGATCAACAGAGAAGTATTCAAATACTCTTAAAGAGATCAGGACCAGGTATTAAAACAGCACTGACATATTTCTGTAATACATTCTCCCATTATACTCTCTTGCCAGTTTCTTAAATGTCTTTATCCAGTAAATAATTTTATACAATGTGGCCCATAAGGTTATACACCACACTTAATGATTCCTAAGCAGGAAGTAACATGAGAAGATCAAAATAATAACATTCTACGGAAAGCAACAGTCCAAAATGTAAATGTAGGTATGAAAAGAGAATACAGTAATAGAGAAATAGTAATTAGTAATAGTAATAAAAAAACAAAGAACCAGTTTAAGAGTGTTGGTCAAAAATCCTATGTTTGGTGTAATATGTGAATTGTCTGTTTATGTGTTCATAAATCTGTAGATACAGGCTTTATTTACAGGGAGATACACTTTCATGAGAAAGCAAAGGTGACAGTAACTTTGAGAATAAGAACTCAATGTGAATGTCTCATGAGATGAAACACAAGAGGTTTTGTTTTTCTCACATGCACAGAAGTCATCTCTGTTTGTATGTGGGTGTTTGAAGGATGAAGTGGGCACAATACATAAGATTGAATTGTGTTGCTGAAGGAAAGTCGGAGGACAAAAGCTCCTTTCAGCTTCTGAGCTAATCTAAATTTAATATGCACACAAGTTGGAGACAGTGTATGAATTATGCACTGAATTTCAGAGGGGTTGACTTTTTTAAAAACAAATTCTGCAGATCATTTGTCTTTTAGTAAAAATTGCTAGGGGCCAAAAAAAGTGCAAATCACAATATTTTTTCATTGATGTTTATGCAATATGTAAATCTATATTAATCTAAATGACTGGAACAGCACCATGCTTTAACTAGGGTAACAAAGCAAGCAACGAACTAACTTTTTAACTAACTAGCAATTTGTTTCATGATTAATTTAACTTTTTTTATCCAATTGCCTGTTGGGGGGGTCAGATCCAACACCTGAACGCCCACATACTACATACCTTGGATGAGAGGAGAGAGAGAGAGAGAGAGAGAGAGAGAGAGAGAGAGAGAGAGAGAGAGAGAGAGAGAGAGAGAGAGAGAGAGAGAGAGAGAGAGAGAGAGAGAGAGAGAGAGAGAGAGAGAGAGAGAGAGAGAGAGAGAGAGAAAGAGAGAGAGAGAGAAAAGGTGTTTGACAAAAACAAACGTTGTTATCATTCCAATACCACGGATGGTGCTGAAAGAAAAGATGGATGGAATGGCCTTTAGCGACATGGGTGGTTGAGGCTATTGCGAAATCTTACTGCCTACTGCGGAATGCATGAGCTGAATAATAAGAGAGAAATGCCCTTCCAGATCTAATCAAAATCACACCTGAGTTACAGACATTCCACTCTTCCAGACCTGCAGTCCCGACCAGCTGGAGCAATACACTACATAAGAGGAAAGACCAATGTTCCAGTGCCCACAGCAAATGTTCAGAACAGCCCAAATGAAATATAAGAACTAGATTAACTTTAATCATTAAAATGACATTTCAGTGTTAGGGTTCCTTTTAAAGGTTTTCAAACTAGTGAAAGAGAGAACATTATGTGCTTAATGGGACATGCACTCTCTAGTTTGATGATGTGGCAGCCCAAAGTGAATTTACAGCCAATAAAATCCAACATTAGCCTGACGAATAGAAATGGGAGAAGTATGAAACACTCAAATCTAAACATTTTAAATTGGGGAAAACTACTTAAAAACGCTTGCAAAAATCACAACCTTGATTTATTGTGTCTAGGTCTAACTCTGTAGGACAGTGAGTCTCCAAGCTGAAAATCCCTGGTTAAAGACCATCCACATGCCACGTTCCATCTTCTGGGATAGGTTTGTGTTAAAACAGAATAAAACATTGCTAGTTGTTCATCAACTCTAACACCTTAGAAGTGCCCTCGCTTAACAAGTCTAGTGCAATGAACATAATTCTGTGCACAATGCTCAAGATTAGGAAACAACAACAAAAAAAGAACCAAACAAGACCACCCACTGCAAAACCAGGAAGAGGAAGTAATATATGTATAGCTCTTTGACACTGCTGTACAGTGTGCATGAAACTGGTCAAAACCTCAATGAAAAAGCACTTCAGTTTTACACCTTGCAAATGCTGCCTTAGCCTCTATGTCTGCAGAGTCTCAGTCAGCTTGACTTCTGCATGACCCTTATCCATCATACAGCTACTGTTTTCATGAATGTATACACAACGGTTATGCAATGCTTCTCAGCACACTGTGAGACTATACTGCCCTAACTATTCATTTGGGCTTCTGAGATTGTGGGCAGAACGTTTACTGTAAATATGCCACCTGTGTTCAGTATGGCAGGACATGTGCAAGCTGAACTGGATAGATGGATGAGCTTCTTGAAGTGGAAAAATGAAAAACAGCCTTGTGAACATTGTGTGCCTGCGGAAAAGCTATGTGTATGCGTGTTTTTCGCAGTTATATAACCCACTTCATAAATACCTTTTGGGGAAAAACCCAACACAAACATCCCTAATCTGCATATGGTATAAATATTTATTTGGAAAAGTATGTTAATTCTGTCAAGATCTAAAAGCAGGGTAAAATTCTTTATTCAAAGCACCTAGAGCAGTTTTTTTAGTCCTGGGAGACATAGAAAACCTGCATCAAGTGGGTTTTCATTCTCTGTAAGGTTCGAGAAATAAGACTTAGGCTTGATATCGACATATAATAAAGGCAGTAAGGGCATGAATAACCCTCTCTCTTTATTTTCTCTCTCTCTCTCTCTGGGTATTATGTGTATGTTATGACCATATTTGTTATCAGTCCAAATATAACTGCTTTCATATTTATCCTGCTGAGTGTTTGTTTTGGTTTGCTTGCTTTCTTTTGCGTACTTCATGCTATTTAGCCTCTGTTGTTTTCTCTTGCTCTGTTGCTCCTGACAGCTCAGTGGGAGATAAGGATGGAGGGATGCAGGCAGATTCGGATGTGAATGTTCGTTTTACCAGACGTGGAAAGGTTCTGTAAATATAATATGCCTGAGGAAAATCAAGGCATCTCGAACAAGAACTTGACACAAAATGTGTGGTTTGGTGAATCACACTGTAACCGGTTGTACCATTACAAAACCATTTTAAAACTAAATATGCATAGTTTAAAGTAAATAGAGTAATGTGCAAAAGTCTTTTTCATAGTTTTACCCCAATGAAAGTTATGTAAATATACATCAACATTTCTACACATTCATTTTAGTTTTACCTTTCAGGAATCCAAAAGTGAGATTTTTGTGTGCATAGAGATTTGACATGTCTTGAAGACGCTCAAAATTCTCTTCAAGATTTTTAAATATAATGACAAACATGCAATATAAAAACATATAACATATAATGTTTATAAATGTCAATTCATATTTCCTAATGGAACTGATGTGCATAAAACTTTTGCACTACACTGTATATTTAAAAAAAAAGTTTAACTTTTTAACTAACTTTTCTCTTTTTTACCTTGAGATAAAAAATAATCCACATCTTATGAACTGCTTTATAGTGCTGTCAAACAGTGAAGCCCTCAAGTTACATAACATTTCTGTTATTGTTCTGAATTACACAAACCAGCGATGTTTTTATCTGGTTCTTTTTAAAGATTCGTTTGAATCAATGCTCAAAGCATTTGCAAATCCCCTGACAGTAAAGGAGAATTTTATTTGAAGGTGAAACCGTAATGAAATCATGAACTCTGCCTCATGCCAGCTAGCTGAAACAAACCATCTGTAAAAATGTATTTGATAAAATTAAAAGTAACAGGAAAACCATGAAGACCTTAACTTTAAAAAGAATAAAATTAAATTGTATATACAAAGTATTTCCATACAATTCTTGTGTCCGCAGTTGCTGTTGTGTGTATGTGTGCGCGTTTATATGTATCCACAGATGGTCGTTTGAGCATGTGCCAAAAGAAACAACGTGCCGGGCGACTGGGTGTTGGCTGTGGTTTAGATGGTAATGGTGATCACAAAACCAAATTCTGAGACGCAACCAGGTGCTGGTGTGAGAACTGATGGGAAACACACACACGTGTGCATATCTCCCCCATTCTCCTCTCACGCAAATGCGTATGAGTATGTTTGTAATGGTCCGTTTTGTCTGGGTTTTGATCTATAGAGGAAGAACAGATGCCTTTTAACTTTATAAACATAGAAACAAATATTGTTGACTTTCACATGCTTGCCTTAACAGACGGTTAAAGCATGAGACCTTCAGAGAAGAAAAAAAGATCAGAAAATGTGATGGAAAAAAATCGCGTTTTATAAGAATCTGTGTATTAAACAAAAACTCTCCATACTTATTTTATACTTATACTTAATTTACTCACTCTTGTTGTTCCACACCTGTATACAATTCTCTGTTTGGTTGAACACTGAGAAATATGTTTGAATATTTATATTGAAATAACACCAAATGGGTTTAATATCATGGTAATGGTAAATATAGTGTATACTCTATTCAATATATTGTGTATAATGGCCTAGAATAATGATTTAAAAGCTTTAATAAAAGTTTTAAAAGAAATGCAACAAGGACTGGATATTATACTGTATAATGTAAATGCATACATCAAGTTTGCTGCAAACTTTGTAACATCAAATTTTAGACCTTTTAATACTCGAAAGAAAGAAATATTGAATACCATTTTATAAAGCAAAAAAAACAGCGATTTAGTAAAAAAATTTTTATGTCATCTCTCACTTCCCTTCTTGTCATTTATAACCTTTATGACTTTATTTCTTCCACAAAACACATTTAAAAAAAGATTACAACAGCAGTTGCAACTATTTAATATTATTATATTGAAACAAAACCAATGCAAGTCAATAGGTGCCAGTTACAACTATTCTTTTAAATATGTTCTTTTGTGTTCTATAGAAGAAAGAACGTAACATAGGTTTGAAAATTTTGGTTGAACTGTCACTCCTATCTTACATATGTCCCAAATTTTTTTACAGTTACAAAAGTAAGATCACAAATAGATTTACTACATTTATTGTAGCACAGCAGACTTTTTCTTAATTTCCTTAACCTAGCCCCTCTCTTGTTTCTTTATGGCGTCTTAGTGTTTGTAATGTGTTTGGCTCTTCCATCTTTGTCCCTGCCATTTACTTTTACTGTGCTAATCTTTCTCTAGGTTCTCACAAACGTTTTAAATGTTTTTTTCTTTTCATCTTTAATCATTTTTGTTTTTGTGCTGCAATCTTACTTCTTTATTTTCCCTTATCTATGTGTATTCTGTACCTGGGTCATGCCACCTGTCAGAGAAGTATCATGGCAACGCTGACTTTTTACTCCTCCCAGATACGCGTCTCTTGACCATACAGTAAGTCATACAAACCATGTCTCCTCATGGGGTTAAGAAATTTCATCCAAATAAAACAAGCTTATCAAAGAAAACAGAAACAGTGGTGTTCTCGTTTATTTTAGTGTTTGCTTCGTGAAAGACCAGACAGTAAAGTTAGAAGACGACGCAAGAAGCTTATGCAGAACACTTGTCGTTGCGGATTGTGCTCTTCTGCGTCAATGCAGCAAAAATTTTTGTAACAGTTTGCAAATCAATAATATAAAAATAACGCTTCTGTGTACCTTTGCTTTGGGAGATATATTCACAATTATTTTACAATCAAAATCAGCAATTGCTGTTACACATACAGAGTGATCAAAATATAAAGTACTAAAGTATTTTCTTTAAGGAGGGGCAAACATGAACGCACTTTTTTCAGTACAACTGTAGTGTTGGTGCAATTCCAGTGTTATGGACGTGACATTCACACTCTTCATGAAACCATGTTTCAAACTTTACTAAGTTTAAAATTATGTTGTTAGAATACAAATAATATCTGTAAAATTATAAAGCTCAAAGTTCAATGCAAAGCGACATATTTTATTTAACTGAAATCGCCTACCAAACACGGCTCGTTTGGACTACATCCCTCCACTTCCTGCTTTAGTGACATCACTATCACGGTTAACCTCCACCAACAGAAACACACAAAAAGTGGGCGTGGTCTTGTTGTGCTCCCACAGAGAAGAGGAAAAGTAGCGTGACTGTTTGTTTGTGGCCATGTTGTTGAAATGCTCCCGGAGTCCAATCTATAATTAGAGATCAATGGTTGTAATTTATGTTTAACTCGGTTCCCGAATATAATCTACATGTAAAACTATGTGTAGCAACCGCTGGCACCATCCGAACTCGTTATGTATTTCGGAAGGAGAGAGTTATCAGACGTTTTTTGACAGTGAAAAAAGTATACAAATGCAGTATACAAATAAGTAAATTGAGTGAAAAACACGGGTTATTTTTCCAAGCGAAACATTAAGACATGTAATATTGCACACTGCAAACATAATCAACGCTACAAAAACACGCAAAGAATGGCACCTTTAAGACCTTTTAAGACTTTAAGGATCCGCATAAACCCTGAAAATATGTAAGTACGTATAATAATTACATGTTATGATTTTATAATCTGTGCCGGAGGAAATATTTTAACAGAACAATAGACCAATATTTGAATTTCTGCACCCCACATAATAAAACCCAATAAAGTCTGTTAAGTCAGACTAAATAAAGTCATCATGTGCAGCATTCCTAAAAATAGTTTTAAACTTCCGGCTAAGCGGAATGTAAACACTGTAATAAACGTCCTTACTTCCCCATATTTTCTCCTCACAGAGGCACACAAGCGTTTAGTCTCACGTCCTAAGGAAAATGAAATGGTATGGTGCTATAAATAGCAATGCTTTATTCAGTAATAGAAAAAAATCAATTTCAGGGAAGGTAAGGAGAGGAAGGAATTTTCTGTGTGTGTGTATACATGCACTGCATTGTTCATAGATGAAAAGTTGATTTCTTGACATGGGAATAAGAATATCTGTGAATATGTTAATCTTCAATGGAATCCAGGTTTAGAACAGAAAACTATTCTGTAAGCTTCTTTGGAATTTAAACACAAGAATGTCAGAAATAGACAGTGTGTGTACAGCACACCAAATGGGTTTACATTATTACATTATTGAATGATTATAATTGCACAGCTGAGAAAAGTCTAAAACATCTTCAAATGTGACCAATGTTTTTAAACGGATAGTTCTATCATTTTTAATCAAACCTGTATACGAATTTTCTCATCGGTGGAACACATAAGAACTAATAATGAACAATGTCTCAGTGGGGGACAGTGAAGGTCAAGGCACACACTGTAGTGAAGTGGAGTGACGTGACGTATTACCAAGTATGGTGTTCCATACTTGGAATTTGTGCTCTGCATTTAACCCATCCAGTAAGTGAACACACACACACACTGTGAACACACACCCGGAGCAGTGGGCAGCCATGCCGCGGCGCCCGGGGAGCAGTGGGGGGGACGGTGCCTTGCTCAAGGGACTCACCTCAGTCGTGGTATTCCCGCTGGTTCGGAGTCTCGAACCAGCAACCTTCGGATCACAAGTCCAAGACTCGAACCACCAGGCCACGACTGCCCGGACAGTGTTGTCTGCTTACCCACATTCTTTCAAATATCTTATTTTTTGTTCTGCAGACTAAATAAAGTCATAAAGGTTTAGATTGACATGAAGGTAAGCAAATTATTATTTATTATTCTTAAAAATTAACCCAACGAGTCAGGTTTTGCGCCTATAGAGAAACTTGAAAAAATTTATTTTGATCTCCTTAAACAAACTCTTCTTTAACTTGAGCATATTGACAACTAGCTCCAAATAACCCCTATACCATTATTTTGAAAGATTTCAACATTCACACTTTTCTAAGGCAATTAATAGTGCTCCAAGGAATTGCACCATGGTATAACCACAACCTTCTCTAATAAGCTATATTGTACCTTGTGACTACATGAGAAGGAAAAATAACTTTTTAATTGGTTGTTCTGTAGAAATTGAGATATTTTGAAGAAAGTGGGATAAAAAATATATTTTCTGTCCTTGTCATTTTTTCTACTAAGGCAGTCAATGAAGTCCAAGAACTGTGGTTACAAGCATTTGTCCAAATATCTTTATCTATGTTCAACCAAACAAAGATATTTATACAGGGAGGTATTTTTGCCTCCCAAAGTAACAAAACACCAAACATCAACAGAAGGTACACTCATTTGCAAAATGCCCACAATAATGCCATCTACATTCCGTAAAGTTGGCAAGAAGCATGCATTATTCAACCACATCTATCAGCAGCCTCAGGACTCTTCAACACCTCCAAATAATCAACAATGTTACTGGCTTCCATTCCACATTCCAAAAGCAGCCAATGATATTCAGACATTCCATACTTTACACTTCACCATCACCCTGGGTCCTGTAACACAGGTTAACAAACATTTTTCCATAGTACATCCACAGAGGAGATCTGTAAGTGGGTGATCAGGGCAGAATCCAAAATCTTTGAGTTAACCGCAAAAATGTATTTTTGTAGCGTACTGGCTGTGTAAAATGGAATCTAGACCTTCATTAGGTGTTATTGTTTCAAGGGAACAGTAAACACAATTTATGATAAAAATAGATAATATGACACCGATAATTAAAAAGATCAAAATCTGATTAAACTAGATAGTTGAAAAGTTTGATAAACAAATTAGTTGACTTAGCAAAAATCCATATTTTTACAAAAAAATACATGGTAAATTATGTTAAACGAAACATGTAAAAATAAGAATTCTCTAATGCAAGCATACAACAAACCCAATAGAAACCATAACAGATATTCATGAATCATTAGCTTTCTCTATTACAAATGTCCTTTTTGTCGCTGGTTTTTTTTTTTTTTTGGGCATGATTTTAACCGAACTGACTAAAAATCCATCAAATACCAGTAGACATCATTATAGTTTCCATTGAAAGAATAGAAATCCCTTAGAAACCATAACACCTTCTTCAATGTACTGTATATCTCTTTTTTCTTGAACCAGTTATTAGACAGAACATTTTGACATCAACTCACTGCTGCTTGATCTCAACTCTGACAGAGATATCTTAATCAAATGATTCTTGTCCACAAAATAACACATACACTGTAAGCCAGAAACTGTGGACCTGACCACACCATGAAATTACGAATATTGGGTGACGGACCCAATAATAACATCGAAAAACTGGGCCATTAAGCCTGGGCTGGATTAAAATTCTTTACGTCCTCTGCCGGTTCATATTCATCTTAACTGTCGTCAATGTGTTCAGCTCCAGGAGACTGCGGCTGCCCCATCTGCCCAATCACCCGACCGCCTAAATGCAAAATGAATCAGACTGCTTGGCATTCATGCCTATGTTCACTTAAACTCTGCAGACCTTATCTGGTCAGTAAAGACCAATTATTCTCAATATTATAGCTGAGATCACAACCACAACCAGAAACTAAACATAAACCAAATCAATCAAGGTCTTTCTTCAAACCACAACCACACAGACAAGACCTAGACTATGAAACAATGTTCTGAACTTTTAAAACACGTGGATACTCACATTTCTAGGTGGATATGGTTTATTTCCACCATTTAGAAAATAAAGAATAATGAAGTACATAATATAATATGAAAAATATACTTACAGAGTGTCCAGCGTTTGTTCTGGCAGGTCAAGAGTCAAGCTTGCATCAGCTGATCCTAAACCACCTAAAGAATTATATGATGCCATCACTGCTTTCTACTTAAAATTCAATCAGCTATAAGAAGCTTCCACATTTTTCAGGAGCAAATCCCTAACTCCAACACACACTAACAATCACTCAACTTGACTTTTTGATATTTGTTTTCGTAGTTCTTAAATAGACTGTAATCAGCCATTTTAATGATCCCGACAGAAACAATATAAATATTTTTAAACTTAATATAAAATAATATGTTAAAATAAGAAATTACATGTGTTTAATGATGATAACATAAAAAAGTAACTTTACAGAAACTTAAAAGATCCACATCCCAGACTTGTGGGCTTCAGTTTCACATTTAAATGCGTAAATATCTTAAAACTAAAAAAACAAAAATATCACTCTTTATCATACTATCATAATGTAACTATCATTTAAAACGTAAAATCATACTTATCAAAAGCGTACTTTAGAGTGTTTCAAATGTTTGTGACATTGGTATAACTTGCAATATAACTAGCAGCTTCTATGATGTGATCACTTTTCCAAACTAAAGTTCTCAAGATCAAAGACAGGAAATCTTTGTTGTACTCTAAAGTTAAACTTATCCAGGAATTCCGGCAGGAACATTTCAAGCCTCTTTACTCTTTGCTATTTAATCCTTTAGACCATAACCGTTTGGTCCTGGCGCGAGACTCATAATAATCCTTTTAAAGCAAGTCTGGGTGACAGAAATAAGAGGATAAGCAAGAGGGATTTATGTGACCTTTGTTCAGCAAAACAAAGACACAAAGGTGTGCAGGCAAATGGTGAGGAATTTTGTTGGGTGGCATGCGAGTTATTACCTAAGACTGTACCAATTCATGCAAAAGGGAATTTTCTTCTGGAGAAACCAAGATCATAGTGTCTGATCTTTAAAGGGTTAGGAAAGACTCTTTTTTTCCTATTCTTTGCTTGTTCACCAAACACGTGGTCATTGTGTGTTTTGCATTGCACACAAGAATAAAGTGTCTCTTGGTGTTCTGAACTAGGGTCAAGATGTTGGGTACGTCTTTTCAAAGAGTGTTCTTATATAAGAAAAATACACCGGCTGGCCTTAAATCTTCAAGCACCCAAAAATACTGCAAGCTCTCAAAACCAATCTTTAAAATACAGCAGTTGACTATTATGATAATCATCTTGTCTTAATAAAAATGTTGTCTTGAATGGCTGGAAACAGAGATTTAGCATCAATCCTTGTGGAAATCTTATTTCAGCTTTGTTTCACACATGATAAGAAAATGGTTCGATCACAAATGCACTGGTGCCAGTTATAGATCCTAGTGTCATTTCAACACCGGGTATAATACAGCAGCGTATTTTAAAATATGATATAATTGAAAAGCAGCTTGGGTTCTTTCAGGGCATAAAGGGATAATAAAAAATAAAAATCCTGTCATTTTTTCTTACTGTCTTGACATTCCAAACCTGTGCGGCTTCCTTTTCCGGTAGAACACATTTTAAAGAACACAAAACCACATCAATTGGGACCATACGTTTTCTGTAACCAACATTCATTAAAAGGTCTTCTTTTTAGTTCAGCAAAGTCATAATGTTTTAAAATTGTTAAGTGAGTAATAATGAAATAATTTAATTTTTTTTTTAAATTTCCCTTTGATAATGTAAAATCTCCAAATATAAAGTATACAGCCAGACATAGCAAACTCTGTGGCTATTTTCTATCAGCTTTTGGTGGTGACGCTGTGACATGTATCTGGACAAGTAGTGCACCTTGCAAACACTTTAGATATCTTGAGACTCCATTGTGTGTCATTTATTGTACTTGACTGAAGCAATGATAATGTAGTGTGCCCACTTGACAGTTGGACAGTTTGGAGGTAAAAGCAACCGATTTTGTGCAGTAAGACATCATTGTGCACGTGTGCTGGAAGTGTATTGTGGTTATTTTATGGTAAGGTAGACAATGGACAGAACACTTTGTATATTTGAGTAAAAGCCACAGTCGCAACGTGACGATGCCACAGGGCCCATGTTTTGGGACATTAAGTGTACTTAATGGAAACTAATTTTTCCCTGTACTCCGCTGTGTGCACATAGCCGGAAATTTTGCATACTTCACATAAAAGACAGATGATGACATACAAAAGACACCAAGTTAAAATAGCATGAGTACAAATTCTACAACAAATGTGTGATGAAATTATCCAGCTAATCCTCAAACTATGTTGATTCGTCCCCTTTCATCTGGCTGTTCCGGATTATTGTCAAGCTCTGACTTACAAGAGCTCTTCTAGGAGGGGACATGTACCCTTTTTTATGAGAACACACTGTATATCTGAGGCGATGAAGGGACACTTCCCAATGTGTGTGTGTGCATGTGAGTGTCTCAAAAGTTTTACAGACGACAAGAAACGAGAAACATTTTTATAAAGTGTCCCACAACTTTGACTGGTAGTGTACAATACTACAAGATATAAAGCAATGTGATGCTCCCATGATCTTGAAGTTAAGATACTTATTAATGTCTTTAAACACAAACAAAGCAGGAATTCCTCGTTTCACTGAAAAGACTCTCGGTAGCCAAGGGATACTGTTTTATAACTTCCATTTATCAGTTGCATAGTCCGGCATATAGTTCAGCGAATATCTGAAATATCACCAGGAGCAAGCGAGGTTGTGATTTGTTGAGATAAGTCAATCTATTTATGTAACAGATAAACAGTGTATTTTTATGTGAAGAATGTCTATATTCAGACATATGTACAGTAGCCTATTACATATATACTGATATACTGAAAACATTGGTGATTTTTATTCAGAATCGAAAAACAATGCAAGTCAATGGGGTCCAAAGTTCCTCTTTTTTTTATTCATTTGTCAGACGCTTTTATCCAAGGCGACTTACAAGTATTGTGCAGTTCCAAACTATCGCCGCAAGCAAATGGGGGTAATGTATCTTGCTCAAGGACACTTCAAGTCATTGTCTTCTGACACAGGGATTCAAACCCATAACCGTCTGCTTACAAGTCCAACTCTCTTTCCACAAGACCACATCTGACCTTGTAGCACACATTCTTCAAAACATCTTCTGGTGTGTTTTGCAGAAGAAAATCATACAAGTTTAAAATGACAAGAGGGTAAATTATGACATTTTCATTTTCTTTTCAAGACACAACAGAAACGTAAAGCATAAAACACAAAGATTATTCAAAAAAGATTTAATAGTGCCTGAACTAAAAAACTTAAGTCACAGATGGAATCTGTAGATAAATGTTCATGTTTTAGGATTCAAGGAAAGCGTTTAGTGTACTTTATAATACCATTTAACAGGTAAGATTAAGACTGAAAAAATCCTGATGCCAAAGAACCCCAGATTGCACTTTTATGGCTTGGTCGCCCTCTACAGGAGGAAAGCCTTTCATTCCAAATGTAAAATCCAAAATATAATTCAAATGATCTATTATTACCAGATTATATAACATACTACATTTATTTATAGGAAAAGTTCAAAATGATATATTTGTTTTATAGATTTAGTTCCTAATTAAAAATGGAAGACACAATAACCCAAGACCTTTCTGTTGTTCTGTATTCAAAAAAATATCTCATTTTGTGTCTAAAGGAACAAAAAATATCCAAAACACTTTTCCCTACAATGGTAATTAATCTGGTCCAATAATGGTTTGGAACAGTAACAAGCATTCTTCCTAATATCTTTCTCTGTGTTAATTAGAAAAGACAGTTATGACAAGTTTGAAACAACTCATGTTGAGTTATTGAAGACAGTGTTTAATTTTTGGGTGAACTATTCTGTGTTTCGTGATCACCTTTGTGTTCTGGACATCCACTACAAAACTCCAGCGAACACTGCCATCTGGCTTCAGCATTTTCTTTCATGCACATCTCAACATTAAACTCTATACACCACACAAAGGCCAAGATACCTCAAGGTTAATTCTTTTTTCTTTTTTTGTAAGCATACGGTATATATTTCTCCAAACAAAACTTAACATAGAAAGGTGCACATCCACCTGTTACGTGATTAAGTTTTATCTTAAGGTTCTTTACATGACTCTGTGTGTGCGTGTTTTTGTGGAAATGCTCTTCTCCCGATGGGTTAAATGACACCTGGAATTCCCATTACTTCCCAAAAAAACAAACATGTGGTCCTTCTGTACAACAAGCATATCTCCACACAGACACACACACACACACACACACAGACACACACACACACACACACACACACACACACACACACACACACACACACACACACACACACACACACACACACACACACACACACACACACACACACACACACACACACACACACACACACAACTGTGAGAGCAAATGTTGGAGAGACAAGTGTCCATATTCTGAATGAACAAACTGTATGTGTCCTTTGAGACTAACATTGAAAGACATGTTTATGACATCCTGTCTGATTCGACTGTATCATGACCAAAGCTCGTTCTGTGTTCGTTTATCCATCTGTTTGTGGTGTGTACATCTCTCATTCACATCCTCCACCATAATATGTGTGAAAAAACATCCACAGTGCATCATGGTGCAAGTAATATATAGTATAGAAGTTTTAGTGTAACTGATTGTTAACTTTCTGCATAACGTGATTCAGAAAAAAAGAATAGAAATAGATGCAACAGGTATTAACAGATTCAACTGTAAATATATAGAAAAAGTATTTTCTTTGAAAAGTTATAAAAAATGGCCCCTTGAGACTAAAACAGGTCAAATAATACCATTATATAAAAAAATAAACATGCAAAAGTAATATGACACCTAGGACAAAAACTCTACAAAACCACACACTTATACACACTAAAATACAAAACTGAAATATGTAAGAGCACAAAAAATGGCATTGTGGGACAAAGAATGACTATTTTATCAGTTATTCCCTGTGGTTTCATTTTATCAAGTCAGAAGGGGGCACTGTGGTTCCAAAAATCATTGGTGCTGACTGGCCCTAACTTTCTTTCTGTCCACCCCCACACTAAAATGATGCAAGCTCACACCCACCCTTACACACACACCCACCCTGCAGTAAAACTTGGCCGTTTTATTCAATTTTCCTTGAGGAGATTAGCTTCAGTCTTAAGTCGTCCAACTTTGCTCTTTTTATAACAAAAAAGTGCAGCGTCTATTCGGGCCAGATGTGAGTCTCCAAACACATGCCCTCTCCTGCTCCACTTCCTCTCCATCACTCGCTTCTCCCTCTATTCCTTTTCTATCTTGCTCTCCATCCTACTATTTCCCTACTCTCTTTTACCGTTTTTCTTCCTATCATGCCTCTCTCTTCTCTTATCATGAGTGCAGTCCCAAGAAACGCAAAAGTCCTGAGAACTGGCTGTTTTGCTGGAGTTTCCCAATACTTTCTGTCCTGTTTTCAACATAAATAAACTCGAGGAACAATGTTCTCACAATCTGAGATATGTCCGTGTTTATTTTGCTCAAGAAAGCGTGAGAAATTTTACAAATGTCGGGGCATTGGGAATGTTTATATCAGACTGTAGAGCACACTGGTTTATTCAGTTTTTCGAAAACCTTTCCTAAAAATCAAAGTATGAAGGGGAGGAGTAAGAATACAATACCGGTTAATAAAATGTAAATTATTTCATTAAATAAACCTGTATGTTTGCTAAATTAAATTTTTGTCTATTAAATTAACATCTTCATTTAGGCAAACACCTCCAGAAGGAAAGATTTTTTTAAATATTCAGAAACACTTCACTTAAATGACCAGTAGTGCATTAATGGATGGCATTGTAAAATGGAGTTCTGACCCTTCACCAAACTACTATTTATATTTAGTTCTAGATAGGCATCCCTTAAGGGGTTTGTTGATAGGTTGTCCCTCTAGTTGTGCCCATATGCACTGCATGTATTCCATACCCGTATGTTGACCCTCCTCTTCGTCTTGTTCTAAATAAGAAGACCAACTTTTCTCCAAACTGCAAATTTTAAAAGTGTAAACGAGTCTAACGAAAAGGAGCATCAAACTTTTTGAGTTGGCACACTGTTGACCTACTTCACATCAGTCTTGACAGCAAGCATCACTCAGGCGAGTGTATAT
This sequence comes from Triplophysa yarkandensis, assembly GCA_033220385.1. Classification (NCBI taxonomy): domain Eukaryota; kingdom Metazoa; phylum Chordata; class Actinopteri; order Cypriniformes; family Nemacheilidae; genus Triplophysa; species Triplophysa yarkandensis. The sequence goes on along the minus strand of CM065658.1, from coordinate 11,594,942 downwards.
GAGCTCAATCGGACATGATGTAGTAATTAGCCATTGAGGGCAGTGAAGTGTGTGTGTAATGTGAGTCAAAGCCGAACCCTCTGGCTTGAACCCTGAATGTAATGCTCATGAGTGAAATGTGATCTGCACTTACTTCAGTTTTCATAAGAGAATATGTGTGTGTGCACATGAATGTGTTTGCTATGATGACCCCCGCTGGCTGAAATGAAATATGAACAAGGGCAAGAGCAGGGGGTGTGTGTGGGCTGTGTGAAGTAAAACATGAAGTCTATTTAGTGACTTGTCATCGGGTTTTGCAGGGCTGGTCTGCAGGATTAGACTGCGGCATGGTTAACAGTTACTTCACCAATGATCCAGCATGAAATTCTGCCTCTCTGCCAAACCACACACCGAGATGGACCCTTGTGTTTACGCATGGATGTATTAGCATATGGATTACACTATGACACTGACAAATCGGTTACGAAAGATCTAATGCATAGAAGCAAAATATCTTGGTTTTAAATACTTAGATATTATTGCTGTCCTTGCCAAACCAGTATGTCCAAATTTACTGTTTTCAGGAAATAGAAAAGACACTTTTAGATGAATAAATTTTTTGTTTTTTGAAAGTGAAAAGTGTGCCACATTATTATTAGTTAAAATATTCACCCCTTTCTAGCTTTGGTTCTATAGGAATGTATTAAAGTGATCTTTTATTTATAACTTGTCAGACAGATGTTATATATTTATTATATATAATTTATATTTTATTTTCACTCTTCATTACTTTTTATCAGCTTGGTGATTCATTTAATTAAGTATATTTTTAAGTATATTATTATCGTAGAAATAATAACAATGACAACATAAAATGAACAATTTTACAATAACAATACAATTTTTTATTATTTATGTTGTTATTATTATTTTTCTTGATGCCGCTCTATTGGTTAAACTGTAGTACCGTTGAAGAGTAAATAATGTTACATATGCGCATTAATTTGTTAAAACACATACGTATGCCTTATTGCTGTGTTTCAGTCCGGAGTTATTCATCAAGAGACTTGATTTGTTCTTAAACGATTCACTTGTTCTGAACAAACAAGTATAATAAATAAATGACTCTTTAAATTTGGCCTTCTGGCCGTAATAGTTTTATATTGAAAGGTAGTCTTGATAATTGTTGCTGTATAGATACAATGTGACGTTTGTTGGAATTACTTCCAACGTGAATATTCTACTGTACTTTAGTATTTATTTATTACTGTAAACAATTTCTATTGCCACTAATATTTTTGAGTCTAAGTAAATAATAAAGTAGGCTAATTTACAGTACTTGCTGCAAGTTAATCTTTTGTTATAGTTAATACTACAAATGTTCATGTGTTAACAATGTATTAATAATAATGTAAAGTATAAGACAAACTATTATTTGAGGGTTTATTAAATGTGTTTTATTTTGTAGATTTACATTATGAATATGGCACCTCACAGTGACACTACTTGGTACCATCATACTTTAGCCTGTATAGTACCGTAAGATGTCTTGATGATGTTGTCACAGCTCTAATGCTTTGTCTTATTATAAGATCTTAAGTAAATAAAGTAAATACGGTCATTATTATTTGAATAACGACTTCAAAATACAACTTATAATGCAAACAGAATATAAACTTACTTTAAAAATCCTAATTTTAACCAGGTGGTTAAATTGTTTACATAACAGTTCAGTAACTGAAGTGTATTTACATTATAAAGTGGTGTGTGTGTATGTTCAATCTTTCATATTATTCCTCAGCAGCTCTAACTTTTAAAAAAAACCCGACATAAACACACACTTGTGCTCACAGCCCCACACATTCCACACCAAACCTCATATTCACGAAGGCCTGAAATCCAGGATCCATCTCATTTCAGGTAAGTGAGTTTTTCATAAACACTCTTCACATGCTGTTTACCCGCTGAGAGAAGCCGATCTGGGCTTCACCAAATGGGTGAAGAACCATTTCCTGTTCAAAGCTGAAAGTCTGAGAATGTCTGACAAACGGCGTCGCATTCTGTGTAAAGTACAGGCGAAAAAGTATAAATATGCAAACGGCGCTTTTGTAATTTACATTTTTATAAAACAAAAATAGCATATGAACATGGAATCAACACACAACGCAAGTAATTTTAAAAACACAGGTATTGAGCTAGAAAGAGTGTTTGTCAAATCAATGAAGAGTTTTATGAGGCAGTCTGGTCTTAAATCTTTATGGTGAGGTAGAAACGGATTCCAGAGGGAAACGGAAAGAGCAGATGAAAATGTGAGGGCAACCACAAGAAATGTTTTCTTAGGGAAAATGTGTGAAAATGCCGTTGTGAGGATCCGAGGCACGCAGTAGATGGATCATAGAGCCACAGCGGCAGCATATGCAGACAAGAGTCATTAATTCATCACCATAGGGAGGACAGACAGAGACCCATGTGGTCTGATTGATGAAAAGACATGATTAACCTCTGATCTGTGTTCTGTTTTTGTGTGAGAGAGACGAACAGAGATGGATAATAAGTATGAGTGTGCAAGTTAAATGATACAGATCTACAGTGAGAGTTAAGAGTTTGTGCAAAGTGTGTGAAGTGTGAAGGCCTACGGGGAAGATATGTGATATGACAAGCGATTGTTACGGTTTATTATTTACAATAATGATAAATTCTATTAATGGCCAAACTGGCAATATTGGATTTAAGAGATGCTCTCAAGCTGCAGGAAAACGGAAATAAATAACTCTTTCTATGAATAAAAAGTCTGAAATTATCTGCTGTTTTCAAATGTTAACAATTATCTGCGGTTGACATACAAAATATTTTAGGTGCAACAATCTGGGACCACATTAAAAGTCCATGCAATATGATAAAAAGACAAAAACAAAATCTGACCAAATCTACCTTTTTTTAACCCATTAATTCTGAAATCATATACACAACATGAAAGTTGGTAACCGAACAGCAACAACACCTGTTTACTTCCATTGTTTTTGGTTCCATATGTTTTATGTAAATGTTTGTTAAGTCAATTTCTTCAAAATATCTTCTCTTGCATTCTGCAAAACACAAGAGAAGTAATATAGATTTAAAAGGACAAGAAGGTGAGTAAATTTGTTTTTCTATCATTTAAAATGTCCTTGTAATATAATTTGTAAGTTTTTAGGTATTCTTTGTGGTTTGATCAATTAGATTAAAGCAAAAAGTAATACATTTTAAGAGTAATCCATACGCCTTCAACATTACATTAAATGCATGACCTGATTATCTACAAATAGTAGTTTGGGAAAGAGCACAAATATGTTTTATACATTTTTTCAAGATGTCAATCTACTTTTTCAATCTTTTTTGAGTGCGACTATAAACTGGTCCACTAAGATCTTCCCTGGTTTGACAAATACCATCATGCTAAATGGTTCAGTTGACATCTACATTAATTATTATTTTTTTGTAAGAACAATATTTTTAAATGTACTAAGGTCTAAAGCTTCTTGATAAGACAAAATAGGTCTTCTAGAGAGATGGAAGAATAATTATACTGTATAGTCACACAGACATAGATGTTCTTTGGCAATTTAATGAGACGCTGGTATAAAACTCAAACTGGTTCTCACAAAGATAGTTGTACAAGGCAAGTACACACACATCCTGGGAAAGTGGCTCTTCTGGCAGTGCTGGACAATAGAGAATAGTGTCCCAGACTCTGGGCTGCCACTGAGAATCTGGATTGAGAGAGCCAGCGGATGTGTTTTCTAGATTGTGCTTACAAGCACTAATTGTTCAAAAGAAATTGTACATGGAACATCCAGACTTTTGACCAGTAGACAAATTGTAGGGAATGTTATGTATAAAAAATCATGTGACTTATTTTGAGGACTATATAAAAATAATTGATTAAAAGCCCAATGGTACATTCCTCTAAAATGTACATATATTTTCTAAGTTTATGTATGAAAAATAACTATTTAATTAACATCAATATTTATATATTAATTCAAACCAGTATATTTGGTGAATTTAAATAGAAATATTGAAGTTAATGAGATTTGGATAATTTTTTACTTACATATACAAAAATGTAAACAGTATTTTGACTTAATTTTAAAGCTTTTAAATTTACTCAATTTACAGTGTAAAAAGTCAAATTTTTTTGAGGGTATGAACTGTATGCCCTTTGAGGAGCCCTGCACATTCACCTGAGCCACAGATGTGAAGAAACATCCAGCCACGTGAGTATGTGTGGGAGTTATAAAGAATAAATAAATAATATAAAACTAATTTAAAAAAGTCAATTTAAGAATTCTTTTTGTATCTATGCTAAAGATGAACCTCAACAAAAAGAAAAGAAATGCAAGACGAGTCACAACTAAGAGGTCAAATAAGAAAAGCACTGAACATGGAACGTAAGTAAATGAGAAGCATATTTTGCAGACCATTGGAGACAGACAGGATGAGGTGGATGTATGGCTGGATTAGGCAACTTTGGGAGCAAAGGAAATTAAAACATAAGACCAAAGAGAGTGAAATACATCACATACACTCCAGACAGAATGCTGTCTTATGTAAAAATATATGGGGATTGATCTGTGTGTATGCAATTGTTCAAGCACACGTCCACAAATACAGGTTTTAAAATACAAGCATGCACATGTGCAAATCACATAATTTCTAGGTTTTAAACACAACACCGTAAGTGTCTTATTCCAAGGTATGGAGCACAACGGTAACAATGGTCATTCATATAAGATGTCTGTGATATCACTGAAAATGTCTGACTACCACTGAGAGCACAGAGGTCGATTTCTACAATTTGAAGAAGAAATACGTGCTGCTTTAAAAATGGGTCTTCTGAAGGGTTGCAGGAGCATTTCTTGGTGGCCTAAATCCTCTTTGTACCTCCTGTAACGCTTACAATACTTTTTATCATCTGCTATTACACAAAAAGTTATGCAATTCTGAGCTATTCTTTTCTGAGGCATGTAACATTTAAGTGTCTGTGGCATAAAAACAATACCAGCAATATACAATTACATACACATACTATCAGAGCTAAAGCACACCCACACATGGCCTATGATGGATACCAGCTCTGTGCATCAAAGGGTGAAGATGACCTTGTTTATGTGTGTGTGTCCGGGTGTGTGTGTGTCAGGAGCATGAAGAGACAAGGCAGTGGACTTTTTGCTCAAGATAAGAGTAAAAGATATAGTGAAAAGAGAAAAGGACAAAAATCAGAGGGAGAGAGAGAGAGAGAAAGAATGGGAAAAATACACACAAAGTATGTGTTTGCCAGAATGAGGCAGAACAGACCCCTAAAATGGAAATGAAACACTATCAAGCCACTATAGTTTATGACCACAGAAACCGACAGCACACAATTCATTATATCCCCCTCACTATAACTTTCAACATTTAAAGCCTTTTTAAAGTTCAAACACTGAATATGAAAAGAACAATCGATGGTTGGAGGCAAAACAAGCCTATAAGAAGAGAAAGGAAAAAAGAAAGAAAGAAAAACTAACAAACAAACTTAGAAACAAAGTAGTATACAGTGATGAAAAATAGGACCAAGAGAAAGAAGGAAAAAGTAAGGAAGAATAAAGGCTAGAAGAGAAGATAGAAATTAACAAAGAAAGAAAAAAGAAAAGAGGGATAGAAAGACAAGAAGGAAAGGAAGGAAGGAAGGAAGGAAGTAAAGAAGGAAGGAAGGAAGGAAGGAAGGAAGGAAGTAAGGAAGGAAGAAATTAAGAAGAGAAAGGAAGGAAGAAAGGAAGGAAGAAGAGAAAGGAAGGAAGGAAGAAAAGAAAGAAAGGCATATAGAAAGAAAGAAAGAAAGAAAGAAAGAAAGAAAGAAAGAAAGAAAGAAAGAAAGAAAGAAAGAAAGAAAGAAAGAAAGAAGGAAAAGATATTAAGAATAAATTGCATTAGAGAAATGGATGTAACCTGGCAGTAACAGAGTAAACAGATAGACAATGTTATGTTGGTAAAGTAAGAGGTAAAGAGAGAAGTAGAATATAGGGGCCGTTCCCCCTGACTCAGGCATTGATTAACACCAGACCTCCAAACAGGAAATGACCCGGCCAACGTCGAGCAATGGGAGGCCTTCCATCTGGAGCCCAGCGCTGCACGAGACTCAAACACACATATCTGAACAACCAGAACAAAGAGCTGTAAAACAACACTTTCACCAAAACTAAAACTTGTAAAGAAAGCTCCCCATTTTCCAGTACTAATTTCAGGCATTTGAGAAAAGAAATGAGCAAAAACATATTCCACAAACTCAGAGGAAGACAACAAAAAAAGAAACACTACCAAATATTCTGAGCAAATATGTTTGATAAAAACAAAGACTGTTTGAAGTGAAGGTCATGTAGTGAAGCTGAAAGCCAACAAAACAAACTCAGCACAAGTGATTTATTTACGATAAGTATTACTCAACGCACACTATTCCTAACAAAATATATTGTCTTTGTAATTGTTCATCACAATGCAACAGCTTGCACTTCCTCTGAAGATGAACCTATTGGATTATTATATTGCATCTAGTATAACATCCACATTGTTTTTATACTAAAGGGATAGTTCACCCAAAATTGATATATTCTATCATTGTATACTCAACCTTATGTCTTTTTACTTTTCTGCAGAACAAAAAAGAAGATATTTTGAAGAATGTCACTAACTTCAAAACACTCCCGCTGTTGACTTTCATTGCATGAGCACAGAAGTACCATGACATTTTTCAAAATATTTTTTTCTACAGAATAAGAATCATATAAAGATTGGGATAAACACTCATTTACTGAAGAGGAACTCTGATCATTTATTGTGATTCTAATTGGTCATAAACAACTGTAAAGTCAAGGATCAGTCCCAGAAACCACTGAGCACATAAACCCTGACAAGCAGAGTCAGAGAGGGAAAAAAGAGGTCTCATCTCTGCAGTGACCCAGGCCGAGACAGCCATGTTGAAGCGTGTGCTGGGGCGAGCAGGACAGGCCCTAAGAGAGGACAAACATTGTGTGTAAGTAAATCTAACTATTCCCAAAGGACCGATATGACCAGAAAAAATGTGGACGTGTGTTTGGCTGTGTGTAAGACAGCGGGACAGTCCCCTCACTTGTGTGCTTGTGTATGTGAGGAAGAGCGGCCTCTGAGGCTGTGATAACTGTTCAAAGCCTCTTTATGAGCTGTGCGGTTTCCTGTCACAAATAAGTGCTAAGTGAATTTATTAGGCTCTTACTTCCTTCATGAGAGTACAGTATACACAAACACACACATATACACAGAGTTGAAATGTTACTGTCATAACCTGCAGGCACATTTTGATTGGAAGATAAGAGTTGTGCAATGCTTCAATCAGTGAGTGTGTCTGGTCATATTTCCTGTCCTAAATCCCGGGAGTGACTCATTTCCTTTAATTAAAGAACAGATTTTTAATTTCCATATAATTAAAGCATGACTTCAATCTACCACCAACATTACACACACAAACAGACGTATATTATATATGTATGATGAAGGGTTTGTAGTGCGAGAGATCTTATTTCTCAAAATAGGAGTGTTGCTATGGCAACATTAACATCAGTGAGAGATCAACATCATTCAGTTTTACACAACTGAGACGTGAAGCTTTTATATATTGATATGGCAATATATATAATAGTAGATGGGAAAGTAATAGTTCACCAAAATATGAAAATTATGCCATCCTTAACTGTCTTGTCATTTCAACCCTGTATGAGTTGTATGATTAACTATTTAATTTAATTATAGTTAAAAATTTAGTTTGATGGTGGGGAAATATTTCTGACTGTGAAACAAAGACCTGAATTTGCATTTGGGACTTCAGGCCAAACTTACTGTATGTTTAATTAAAAAATGAAATACATGAAATATGCTTGTAGTACCTAGCATCAACGTATAAAGAATCTGTATATTGATTTTTGGCTTGCAAATGTTGAGAGAGTTAAAACACCAGGAACACCAAACAGAACAAAGAAGGATACAGCATGGACTGAACACCACATGCATGATATGTGATAGCCCACCAAAACAAACACTAAAATCCACTCTGTTGGTCACACATATAAGGCCACACACAGATTGAGAAAAACACATCCACATACAGATACACAAGCGCTGGGAGAAAATGAGGGCAGGTACACAGGAAGACACCCACATGTGGCACATTTCAATAGAGACCTCCCAGTATGCTCCTGCGGGGGTTATGATCCCGCTGCTTATGAATCTCTAAAGAAGATAACTTAATCATAAAAAGCAGTTTGTAAAAAACTGTGTGAGTGTCTCATTGTGCAGAGGTGATCTAAATGCAATGTGTGTTTGGTTTTAACATGTGTCTTTGTGAAGGGTGAAATTGGATTGCTGTGAATCAGTTATAAATTGATGGTAAAACAACAGTAAAATTACGGTGAATATGCAATTTCATTTATACTAAGGCTATATAGCATATAAAGGCAATACTTTTATAGAATACAAATAAGATCGTTTGAATAATGATGGTAATTGAAAAGCAGTGGAACACATTCCTCGAAATATCTTCTTTTGTGTTCAAAGAAAGTCTGACAGGTTTGAAATGACAAGAATAAATTATGAGAGAATTTTAAATTTAGGTTTTCGCTTTTACAACTCCTCTACAATGTCATGCCACTTGGCAAAATGAAGGATGGAATCATATCCTGCTATTATATTTTTATGAATTTATGAATTTAATGAATTGGAAACATCGCTTCAAGATAAATTTAAATCCTAATGTGACTCATCACCATAATCTATAGCATAAGACCAAATGCTTTTCTATTTTTACTACTCTTTCAAAGCACTTCTGGGAAGGTCTGTGATTCATATGCAAGCCATCAGGTCCTAATTCAGACAATATCGCTCTATAAACAGTCTTCCAAGTTTTATTTATTAATGTAGCCATCGAATACTATAAACAATAACAGTAGCAATGCTGTTTTCAGACATGCAGTCAACACTTCAACCAATCATATTGTTCGCCCGTTTAGAAGCCAGTTATATTTGCTGTTTCAGTCCAAAAGGAAGCTCCTTATCCAATTCTATTTCTTGTTTCATAGTGTTGCTTCTAGCTCAGGTACCAGATGCGAGTTGGCAATGAATTACTACACAAAAGAACTCTCTTCCTATGATGCAAGTCTCAAACATTCTCTTAAATAAACACTGTTTGGTGGGTTAATGAAAACCAGAAAAACAAATGCACACAGGTTTGTGATTAAAACCAGATTTAAAGCAAGACAGGTTGTTATTTTGATTCAACAGGAGTGAGTTAAGCTCTTTCTCTGCGCACATCTGTCTTATATCTATATCCACGAATTCATCTCTCTCTTCATCTCTGATGCATCTCTTCAGAGGCGGCCCACACTTTACAGCCTCACATCTGACTCTTCACTCATTGATCTGTGAAGCCACAAACCCTCCACTGATGACAGCGATGAACTCCAATAACTGCACCAAACACGCAAACACGCAAAGCCGCATGTCCCCTGATCTGCTGCGGTTCAGACTAATGGGAAACAGAGACCGGAATGTCAAATAAAGATGAATCTTTAAAAGTGAGAGAAACTATTAGTTTTACAGTAATTTAGAGGATAGTCCAATCTTTTTATGTTTGTCTATAAAATATTAAAATGAACTGTATTTTTCCTTATGTTCTATGTCTTTTCTTATTTAATGTGTATAAACATAATTTTTATATGTTTTATGCTTATGAAATGTTAAAATACACTGTATTTTGTAGTTTTATTTGAATATAATATAAAAAATTAAATGTTTAATTTATTGTCTGAAAAGGGACATTTCGAAAACGTTATTTATTTAATTAATAATAAAAAAAATTCAATTGCTTTTGCTCCTATTTAAAAAATATACATCGCAGTTCTACGTTTTCTACTAAAAAATAAACTTTTTTTCAATTGATGTCCTGGAAAAAAGTTATATAATTTTTTTTTCTTTTTAAAAGTCCATTCAGACTGTCTGCAAATATTCGCAAGCATAAAAACAATACATTTGTATGAGGGTCTTTAAATAGAATGCAAAATTTCATACGCCGAAAAGCGAAGGGGTTTTTCCGTTGAATACCAGAAATCTTCCAACCTTCGCACAGCGAGAAAACTGGCCATCCAATAAGAGTCAAGCATTTCTTCATGTGCCTGGTGCCACAGCTGTTACACTAAAACAGTTAACACACAGTAGAAGCGATCACCGGCCCTGAGCAGGATAACGTTTATAATTTGTACAACTAATATACTGAACTTTATTACTTGTATTTTATCTTTCTGTTGTCTAATAAGCTAAATATCACATTGTTTGTTTATAAAATGATAATTAAATTCAAAAACTCAAAATAAAAAAACTTAAAATAAATAGATGTTCAACATACAAACTAAAAAGTGGTTAATATTTTTGTTTGGTTAAAATCATAAACATCATCTTTAAAATATTTAATATGTAAATGCAAATGATTTGTGACTACTTTTGAAACATTACTTGAAAATATGTTTACGTAGTGCTATAAACACTGCAGTCATAACCAGCCAGACCATTTTCTTGTTAAAACATGACAAAGACATGAAAACAGATACTGACAATATCTCAATCCATGTTCATTTGTATATTAATCATAAAACGTTTCACATAAGGTCGTATGGCTCTTGCTCTGCTTTGGCTATTGTTCAGGAGCGTATCATCATCTGCCGTTGCTGGAAAAACCACTGGAACGCATTAGTGCCCATTAGTGCCATCAGACTTACTGGAGAGGAATAGCTGGTGAGAAAAATCTTTCACCCTTGATGTGAAAGCACGGTTCGTCAGACAATGGTTTCGCTTTTTCCGCAATGAACAGGGAACGATTAGTAGGGATTATCTCAAAAGTACAATGTAGCCCACATCTAATTATGCTTTTAACTTTTTTTCCTTCTTTACTCGCACAATACACAAACATATATAATAGTTATGCAGCATCAAATGCAATGGTAATATAAATGCAAAGTTGTCATGCCATCAAAGCATCAAGAAAATTAAAATTGACAGATTGTCAAAAAGGGAGGTAACAGAGAGAGAAATTCTTGAAATAAATCATTTAGTCAGTCTCATTTCAACAATATGGAAGCTAACTCAAGAAGACCTGGCTGTCCGTACAGCTGATGTTGGTAAACACGACTGCAGACATAATGAAAGACAGCCGCGAAGATAACATATGTGCCACTTACACCATCTGTAATTCTGCAGTTCAGCAAGGCTCTGTAATTCTCTTCTTCTGAGCAAGACTAATGCATGTGTGTTTTACCTCATCTTGCCCTCTACATGTGTTTGTTTCAATATCTGCTTCTGTGTGTATTTATGTTTGGGGCATGTCCTGTTACTGAAGCTCTTTGTGAGTTTGTGAGAACGCGCGCTAGAGTTTTCATTATGAAACGGTGTGTGTGTTCCTTTTAATGCTGATGGGTGGGATTTAAAATGAGGCTTTAGGAAGAGCAGTTTCCCATCCTGCAATGAAAAAATTAGTTCCCATAGTGACCAGGTTTCAAGATGAGACTGCTTTTCATTTCAACTAATTTTACTGAGCCGTATGTCACAATCCATATATATTTCACTGAACACATGCATGGCGCTGGTACAAGAAAACCGGCCGCAGCTGCACGTTCCTTCATTGTTAAATTATTTCACTGTTACACTGATGATGAAAACATATGGCACAGGCTTCATTAAACGTGTGACTGGACACATGCACATGTTCAAACACTCTTTTAAAACCTACAAATGAACGTCAATGAGCTGTCATATTCTTGGTCACACCTGGTACATGTTGGCACGGCTATTGGCAGCATAGCGTTATTATAAAAGAAAGAGAGCAAAAGCGTAAAGAAAAGAGACAAGCAGGGCAGGGAGCTCTGTACGAGCCAAAGCATTTTTTACAATAATACAAGAGAAGACAGCAAAAATGAAAAGAGAATGAAAATGTTTAAAGACATATCCAAAATAGACAGTATGTGAGCAAGGGATGATGTTCATGAATATGGAACAAAACCAGTGTCTTAAGGCTTTTTTTTGAGGTGCAAAGAATATTTTGACAGAAATGCAATATAATATACATGACTAAGTATTCGGATGTGTGTAAAGAACTTATATAATTAATCATTATATTACTTTAAAATAAGTTATTGCTATCTTCATACAGCACGGGTCCCCTTACATTCAAATTACAGTAGCTGTTGGAGCCAATTTAAATATGTAAACACATTGTATTATAACTTGTATAAAGTTTTTATATTGATTGCAGGTAAAAACATAATATTTTTTTTTTTGTAACCCAGTTTGAAGATTTCTTTACATAGTTTAATTATATTTTATATGTTTATGTGCAAAGTATACAGTGTATACACAAGGTTTCTTATTGTCTTCTTATCTTTCTTTCATACAAGAGCGATAAAGCTAGTGTTAAACTTTCAAAGTGCAAAACAATTTGATAAAAGGACTATCAGGATTTGTACCTTTTTTCTTTTTTAACATGCGTTTACAGATTGTTGACTGCCATCTGTGACAAGTAAGAACCTATCTTTTTTCCTGCCAACAAAGTTAATTCAGCACTCTGCAATTACATTAGCTTTAAAGACACAAACTACTTTACATAACACATTTTGTAAAAATGTTATCTCCTTCTACAAAGAAGCAAAAATTACATGTGTCTTGTGTGAGCTACGTAGTGCTTTGAATTTGAAACCTCACTACTACAAAACCTGCTCTCTCCAAACCCTTAACTACACATACTGAGGATTTTTTAAGGGTTAAGCACCTCCTTGTATTGACCATTTGTTAAAAAGAGAAAAACAAATGTTACATCATCTTTAGCAAAGTTTTACAAGCCAATTTGACACCCTGTTCATGTCATGTACCTGTCAACAATGAATGGTAAACTTTTAAATCCAGACACAAAATCCTTTAACACACTCAAGTTACGACATATTTTCCAACAATCCCAGTGCTTCAACATTCCAGCTTGTCCCTCTCAGAACCCCACAGGTATGGAAACATCCGTAAAACCCTGATTCCACACAGATCCCCATAATGCTGACACACACAAATCCATTTAAAACAGCAAGATGAAGACCACACGGCAGTCTGACCACTGCTGCAAAGCATCCATTAGATGCTGGTGAAGGCCACGGTGATGGCCACTCTCCCCGGGTGTGTCCACCAAGCCTAATAGGCACTTTGCATTTTACTTTAGTTGGAACATCCAATCATTACTAATCTGAAGCCTACGTGCAGTACACGCACATAAAGACCTCCACCTACCACACACACACACACACACACACACACACACACACACACACACACACACACACACACACACACACACACACACAAGTTTTGTGTGGAACCGTACAGCGCTCAAGGTTGGAGAGAGTTTAAGATGTACTCATGTTTCCAAAGACACACTCAGAGAATCCTCCAGGAATAAACAGTATTATGTAGGCGCCGAGAAAAAAAGATTCTGGGCAACTTCAGCCTCAAGACCGAGGTGACATAAATTGCAGTGAATAGGGTTCATATTCCTACAGTCACAAATCAAGATGAATCAGGTTTAAAGGATTTCATATGGACCACAGAATCGAATGGCTTCCATCAGCTGTCACCAAATTTAGACAGAAAGAAAAAGAAAAAAGAAGGGGGGACTGAGAAATTATAAGAGGGATGAATAAGCCCAGAATTGTTAAAAAAGCACAATGAAAAGTGCAGTGTGTTATTCTGTATGTATGTGGCTATGAAATGTGATCAGAGAGTGTTCCTATAGAATTAAGTTTTTTTCCATTCATCCTAACCATTTACTTTTACTGTGTCTCCATCATTTTCATAAACGTATTTGGCTGACGCTTTTATTCAACACAACTAATACCGTATTATACCATACCTATAAGGGAGATATTTGAAAGAATGTCAGCCACTGAGACTTCTGTGGAACCATTCACTACCAAATAAGATTTTTCTTTCTTCTGTTGAACACTAAAGTGTTATTTGGGGAATTGTGGAAAACAAAGGGAGGACGAAACCTCATCATAGAACATAATATAATTATTGTATAAAATAATATTACTGTATCCAATGAGGACAATGTAGCGTTATAGATGCGACAATCCTGAAAATGGTACTTACTTGACTTTTAAAAACCATGTACTAAAAATAGAAAGAATGCAATCAAATTAAAGAAAGACATCACAGGGAGTATATTGATAGCAACACAACTGTTGATATCACTAAACTAAAAACCTTTGGCAAAAACTTTTTATTTTCATTGCAAGGTTGCCTTTTTCATGTATTTTCCATACAGTTTTTGGAACAACTACGCCTTTAAAAATCAATATTGTTCCAGTAAACTGGCACCTCAAAATATATTCCACTTACCTGTAATATCTTGCATTAAAAGACTCAATGTGGTCTGCTGGGTGAGTCTCAGTGTCAGTGCTCCAATCAACTCCTTCTCCATCTTCTCAACATCCTTATCTTCTTTAGCACCACTTGGACACACGTCTTGGGCCAAAGAGTACACGTAGACCAATAGCACCAGAAGATCATCCACGCTGAGCTCACTGGAACCCGAACTTGTTTCAGATTCACTGGACTTGATGATGGGGAGAAGCTGCTTCAAAACTTCTGTCAGATCTGAGTCTCCCAAAGCCTATAGAACAGACAAAAATCTAATCTATCAGACCACAGGTATGATATTTATTCTGAAAGAATTAAAAAGTTGAGTCAAGACTCATATCATAACTCACTCATACTTTACATGCACTTGTGTTGAAATGTTTAGCTTTTAAAAAAGTTTGAAAGTGAGAAGGTGACTAGATGTTGTGGGCGAGGATTGCCATATTTATTCATATTTAGTCATGTTTTCAATGTTTAGAAGTTTGAAATGTGCTGCAGATGACCCTGAAAATTTTCAACAAATAATGCAATACCTATTGTTTAAAAGATAAAAACAAACCGCTCTGCTCACAGGAATAAAACTGATTATATATGGACAGATATGGAGATCCAAAGCATCGAGTTTCAGTGTGTTCAGAAGTTAAAAAATCGATGTGTTAGAGTGTTATCTTTTGTGTCTGTGTATAAAACACTGCAAAATCTAATAACCTTGAGGATGGATTTCATTTTCATTAAAAACTTTCCTGTATAGTTCAACAGGGTTGTTCTTCCCAAAACAAACATGGTCTCTCCCTGGAAATATCTGATCTAGCTCAGCCATAGTATCCTGTCTCTAAAAACTACTCTGGAGCTAGAGAAGACCACAACAACCAAATAATACATTCCTAAGCACTTAAACATGGAGTCCCAGGCCTGCTAGAACCCCATGTGTGTCATTTGAGTCAAGAGTGAGAAATCCAACTGAATCTGCTTTTAAGATAACTATTATCACTCCATTTAAAGTGATAGATCAGCCAATCATAAAAGTTGGTCATCATTTACCAACTCCCTTGATATCAAGATTTTTTTTCTCCTGCAAAACACAAAATATGATATTTTGAAGAATGTAAGCCCCCGAAAACCTATTGAGACTATTGTATAGACACAACCATTGCAAGTTTCGGTAAACCAATATCTTTTGTAGTCTGTGGATGAAAGCATGCATGCAAAAAGACAAAAAATATATTTTGAGGAATGCTGGCTACCAAAACTACTGAACTACTGAACTATCATTTTATTTCAAATAAAATTTAATTTTGTGAACTTTATTAATTATGATACGCTGTCCCGTTCAATCACTGTTTTTCTTAAAAATGGTTAACAACAGACTTTCGATTTTTACTGTTTGTTGTATCTGTTTAACTGAATGTATTTTTCTAATGGACCATGACGATCTGATCTGGACGAACTCAAGATTCTGGAGGAAGTTCAGCCCCAGTGGGGTCATTTATATCCGTGGGCCATGTAACCTCCCAACCAGACAGCCTGGATATGAGGGACTCACTCTTTCTCCACTGAGAGCTAATAAATCTATCGCATACACGAAAAGGGAGAGATGACATCGACCAGATGACAGGATTTAGAGTGGTTCACATCTGTGTGGTGACAGATGATCAAATATTAGTGATAGGGAAAAAGTAATCATCATTTGGGAAAAAAATATAGCAAAATTGCTCATCGTTTAGAAATCTTTGATCATTGAAGTGAAAGTTTACCCTAAAATTAATATTCTGTCATCATTTACTCAAACTTTTTGTTATTTTAAACATGTATGACTTTCTTTGGCAGCAAATAAAAGAAGATATTTAGAAGAATTTTGGTAACCAAACAACATAGACCACCACTGTATTCCATTGTGTACACTAAACAACAAAGACATTTCTTAAAAACTTATTTTAAGTAGAATGCTTATCTTTGGGTTAACTATCCCATAAAATGACGATTCAATCATCATATGATCAACTTTTCCAAAAAAGGATATTTGTATTTTCATTTACTCATTTAAATAAAAAAAATTTAAAATCCTAATGTTCTTGAGAGAAAGCCATTAATCCCCATTGATTTACACTGGATTGAGGATTTTTGGTTACCGACATTATTCAAAATATCTTTTTTTTGTGTTTTGCATAAGAAAGAAACCCATACAGACTTGACATGTCAAGATGGTTGGTGAATGATTATGGTCTCTCCCTTTAATAACAACAGTCCAATATCTTTTAAGCCAACCGTCAAGCTACTCAGATGATGAGGATAATTTTATTTTTTAGTATTTGCATGGTTTTTTTGTGTGTGTGTGTGTGTGTGTGTGTGTGTGTGTGTGTGTGTGTGTGTGTGTACTTGCAAACAGCATAATCTACAAATCTTAAATATATGTATGTAAGTCCCTCCTAGGGTCACATGGAAAAATCTTTTTTGAGAAAATCTAAACATTTTTTCAAACTAGAGTAAGATTCTGTGCCCAGAGATTCTGTGTCTCAATTTCACAATCAGGACTGTTTGGTAAACCTTTGAATCAAAGCCAAAATCCAAGAATCAAAATTAAGGGAAAACAACAAAGTCCCGTAAAGACACTTGACTCACACAAACCCGACCACAGAACACATTTTTATCCCCTGACATTGTGAAATCGAATCCACGCAGAGCCCCTTTTCCAAATATTTGCAAAATATAACACAGCTAACACAGCTTGGATTTTTCTTTTCAACTCCATTTGGTGGTAAAAATGGAAAAATTAGATGCAGAGATGGAGAACGCTCCACGCTCTAAAAGATGTCAGACATAAAAATACACAAAATATATATCAACCCCTTTACATTCTGTAAATGTGTGTTTAAAAGATGACTAGTGATTGTTAACATTATTCATTTGAACGAATGAGAGCTGTAAGTGTGTGTGTACATGTCTGTACGAGTGTCAAGTACTGAATGTGTGTGACATGTTTTTAAAAGCTCTTTCTGGGTATTTGGAGCCCTAATGGTCTGTGTTTGTGTTCTTTAAACACCTGACATCTGTGTGAGGGTCATGTTCACCTAATTGAAATGTTAAGTAAAGTAACCTGCCGAGACATGAGAACACACACAAACACACACACAAGGATGAGAGTACGACACATTAAATGAACATCTGTTAACGTAGTGATCTGGGCTCTTGTTTCTCCAACAGTATCCAGGGTTTTTTCCTTGTGTTTCAAAAAATTGAGTAAGATGAAAAGTTGGACAGACAAAGTCTTTCAAAATTAATATCTCTGTCATTAAAAGACCTTATCTTCACTATCTATTCGTTCCAAACTTTAGACATCTTCAGATTTATAAACTGTTAAGCACACAAAATATTTTAAATCTAAATGAGACGTGAATGATCCACTTGGTTAAAATATGTATTTGGAAACACGTGGCTCAAATCTGACATGCTGCATATTAGCTTTGCAACACTGATGTTATACTTGTAGTAAGAGAGAAAATGGAAAAACTTTGGATTGCTTAAATAGTCACAAATGTAAGATGATGAACACTAGTGGGTAACTACAGTTAAGTGTAGCAATAAACAGTGATGTGGTCCTGTTGTAAAACATTGACTGTTGTTTTTATAGTGAAGCAGGTAAGAGCAATTTGGGAGGCTTGAACTTTTTGCATTTGTTTGAGCAGATGCTGTCAGTGTTGGTGCAAACACTTGTAGAACACAATTATTTTAAAGGTAGATGTCGACTTTACACACTAGTGCCGCTATTAAGCACAATTAGCTAATGGAGCACTATTGTCGCTACAAGTTACTATATCCATTATCCAATATCCATAACTGATAAATAGTGTTACAGTGAAGCTTAACTTTATTTAAGCCTAACTCTGGGGTCGATAAAATGACCAAATATCTATTTCACCGAATAAATAACCTAATTTTATGGTAACGATATATTTCACGGTAACAATCTACCATTATTATGACATGGACCTAATTTTTCAACTAATGTTTTTCTGCATTTGTTACCATTAATTTAAATGTTCACTATAGTTGAAATGTAGGAAAGCTATAAAAATACATAATTATAATCAGATATTATTTATTTTATTATTTCTGTTTCTCGAATACGATTTTCTGAAAGCCATGTGATATTTGACCAGAGAAACGCTTTAATGTTCGTCTGTCACTCAGCACTTAAACAAAGATACATAATCCATGCTGATATAGAGCACCATTACACTCCTTCTTGATAGCCATATTGTCTAAATGTATATCTTTTGGCTACAATATGAAGACTAAATAGAAAAATTGAGTATGAATGTATGAACAAACAATAGGACTTCATGTATTTGACTGATGTCTTTGAGTCTTTGCTAAAGGTCTTAATTTCTCTTCACTCACTATTGGATGTACAGTTTTAGCATATGGGGACTCCACATTTCTCCCAAAACAAGGGGCCGGTGATGAGTTGTGCAATTCAACACAAGAATACAAAATTATCATGGTTTTCTGGTTTCCCAACTCCCAAGAGATACTTATGATGATGTAAAATTAGACAACACAAGGTTTAGACATCTTAATTAAGATTGTAGTCACTTGACAACAAATAACACATTTTTAAAACATCTACAATCACCTTTTATGGTGTTATTATTATTAGATATATAACACATTTGGTCTGTGAGGTACATTACCTTCAAAAGTTATGAATTGAGTTTAATGGATGACTAAATATTTAAAAACAGCTGCCAATAAGAGTTCATAAGCTGTTAAATACTGCAGATGAATGAAAGAAAGTAAAAAGACCTATCTTTAAATAGTACTGCAATTCAACATAGTTCTGATTTCTGTTAAATGCTTTTACACACAATATCCCTCAGATTAGTTCATCATATAAAAAAATGATAACATAAGGGTTTGGTAGCCTTTGAACAGTAATGTACACAGCATACTGAAGACGTTCTTAATAATATAGTGGCAAAACTCCAAGAATTCTAATGGGAATCTCATTAGATTGATTCCGGACATTTATATTACCATAGACCAGCCATACACGACAGACCAAAATGTCCAAGGTAAATATTTCGAATAGCACTTAAATCCTAAAAGCATTGCCGTTGCAGTTTCGCCCCGCCCCTTGTCACACATCCAATCACGAGAGGCTGCAAGCCCCGCCTTTAATGGCTTTCAGTCTAATACAGGAAATGAAGTCCAGATGGGCCTCTAGAGGGAGCTAACCCCGCTGTGTGTGTGTTTGCGTTTGCGTGCATGTGTGTGTAAGTGTGTATCTGGTTTGGCACTAACCAAAACCAGGTGCCTTTCTCTGCACAATGGAGCCCTTCTATAGGCCTCAGGGCAGCAGAGTCTCAGGGGTAAGATAGTAGGGGACGAGGCCTTTTATGGGGGGTGGTGGTGTTGCACTGTTGTTGTGGGCACAGAGCTAAAGGAACCATGTTGATGTGTGTATGTTTGATGCATGAGGCCTTTTATAGTGAAGGGCTGTAAAAACAAAGTACCTCAAGAATACCTTTGGCTGTCCAGAGGTCACAACTCCAAAAACAAGATCTATGTGTAAAAGCCTGATGTCAGTGTGTGAGGTCAGGGGACCATTTGGAAATTGTGTACAGAGTCCATTCAGACTATTGCATTAAACATAAATTAACATGTCTTTAATAAAAGGGTTAGTTTACGCAAATACGAAAGTTCTGATTTATTTAATTCACCCTCTGTTCATTCCAAACCTGCATGAGTTTCTTTTTTGTATAATGCAAAAGAAGACATTTTGAAAAAATGTCAGTTCTATTTATGGTTTCGAAACTAATGCAAGTCAATACTGCAGCTGGTCAGTTACCAACATTCTTCAAAAAATCATCTTTTGTGTTCTTAAGTCATACAGGTATAAAATGAAATGACAGTGAGATTCATGACACATGACAGAATATTCATTTTGTGAACTTTGAAGCAACAGAACACGTTAAATGAATGTTCGGTCTTTATGATACTTTTATGATTATTTTTTATGAGTTAAGAGTAGTCAGTACATTATTATTTATTAAAATTTGGCAAACTACTTTAACACACACACACAATCTACCACTGAGATTAGTATTGCACTTCATCAGTTTGTAGAAAGGCAGAAACCAAAAAAGGGATATAACAGAAATGGAAAAATGTAATCAGTCATCTTTAACAGGACATTTAGAATCGAGGCGGAAGAACAAGAGTAAACAGATGACGATAAAACGTCCAGAACACACGCAAATCCGCTCATTTCAAACTTAACACAGGCTTCTGCTACAACATCATCCGTCAGTACAAAAATGGGCTACAGAACCGGATGAGGCTTTCTCATACAGTGAACCACACAAAATAATCACTTGACTGTAAAAATCCTTAAGACCTTGTTGTGCCCGAAAGACCAATAGTTGTGTTGTCACAAATTGCTACTCTACTCAACATGACTGTAGAGTGATGGCATATGGACTATTGTTCCATTCTGTTGCAGCACAATACAGGACTGGAATGTGAATTTGGCTTCTTCAGAAATCCAGAGCATCTTATGGAAGGGATGAATCAGATTTAGTTTGTATCATGAACCTCAGATATCTCGCAGAGTGAGAGTTCATCTGTGAATATAGTGCGTGATGTTTGAGCCTTTGTAAAGACATGACGGGTGTAATGGTTGTAGTAAAGCACAGACAGTCTGGGACTAGACCTCATTTCATCAATCAGACTGTAAACGGCCTCCTTAAACCTGATCAAAGCCCTTTCATTCAGCTCATCGGCCCAGCTCTCTAGGGTTTATAGAGATGAAATCCAGCCAGCGCATGTCAGTGCAACTCTATGCCAGTGTGTGTGTCCAGCAATAGATACGTACAAAATATATAGAACAATACAATAATACTGACATGTAACAATAATTTAGAGGGTTTTTAAAAGTGAGCTACATAACAAACATAATGAAAATGTTTAATCATGTTAAAATTCTAGTAAAATACTCAGCACTTATTGATGTATTTAAATAGAAATGTTAAATAATGTAATGGCATCATTAATCTAGATCAATAGTGAACTATAGTTTACCCAAAACTGAAAATAAAATCTGATTATTTGCTCACACTAATGTCATTGCAGCTTAACTTTCTTTCTATGGCAGGAGACAGAAAAAGATATTTTAAAGAATAATGGTACACAACATAACCAGTAAGACATTTCTCAAACAATTTTTTGTGTTACAGGTGAATTAAAGGGACAGAAATTTCTGCCATAAATTACAATTTCTCAAGGTGTTACAAACCTGTTTGAACTTCTATGTTTGGCTGAACACTGATAGATGTGTGGAAGAATGCTTGTAACCAAGCAGTTTTTGGTTCGCAAAGCTGTAAAAAAATCTATAAAAAACTGTTAAAGTAAAAGTACTGATACATTTTACAGATAAATTTATTTTACAGTAAAAATTACCAGTACATTTTTTTATTTAACTGATATTTCTGTTAAAGCTTACATGTTATTTAATGCAGTTTAAAGTGTATAATACAGGTAAAACATCTATAAATAAATACTGAATATTGCATATTTCTTCAAATTAATACAGTACGTTGTGCCATATTTTTACAGAAATTTTTACAGTGCAATAGACAGAAAAATGACAACGGTAGTCAAAATCATCCCACATCTTTTTCCTTAAAATAGATTTTGTTGTATTTAAGGATTCTTCCAAATATCTTTCATTTGTGTTCATCAGATCAAAGAAATGTATATAGTTTTCGAACAACTGGTAAATGATGGCAGAATTTTTATTTTGGGATGAACTATACCTTTAAAGAATCATATAAAGGTTTTAAATGACATAACAGTGAATAAATAATGACATATTTTTTATGTTTGTGTGATTTTTTTGCTTAAAAGACTCACTCAGCAATAAGGTTTCATGTTCAAAAACATCCCTGAAAACCCGCCAAAAAATCCCTAAAAAACGTATAAAGTACTGATGGAAAATTACCAATACGTTTTCTGTTTATTTCATTGTCAATTCCGACAAGGTTTGAATGTACTTTAAAAAACAGAAAACAGAAAAATAATGGTAAAGCAATAATAAAAATTTAATTCAGCAGATTCCCTATTAATTCAGTCCATTTTGCCCTATTTTTAGAGATTTCCTTTAGAGTAAATATAAAGTGTTTCAAAGCATTTACATGTAAGTTGTGTAAACATTCAAAATTTTAAATTTAACATGTTTTCTACTAACCTACAGTTTTAATCTTAGTTTTGAAACCAAGCTCCATGTTGGCTGCACACTAAACAGGATAACAGGATGCTGTTTACATCAGTTGTGTTTGGTTGCCATGGATAAAGATGACTGAATGTCACTGGGACACAAAATAATCTGTCTGAAAACTAGAACAGTCTGATGAATTACTAAATGAAATGAAAATGAGATGGACAGATGAAGAGGAAACAAACAGCGACAGTTTAAATGCAAACGGAATGAGGAGGGTGTTGGAAAAACCCTCAAGCAGAAGCAGAGATGTTGTATTCACACCAAATCTAAAAGAGAAGCCGTGAGAAACAATGCAAAAAGCAAGAAGAAATGAGAGCAAGAAAGAAGAAAGGGGTCTAAATGGAGCATAACTGTTTTATTAATGAGGCGTTTTTTAAAGGTAATGTCAGATAACACAAATGATGGACGCTCCCTTAGCAGTAAAGGCAGATGGTCTGGAGCGTATCTGGGAAGTTTATGTTATGTTAAGAACGGGCTCATGAATCTTCTATTTTAAACACCAGCCCCTCATCTACGCGATTGTGTAAGTGTGACATATAATAGGTCACCTTGATGTACATGCACGGAAAACTGTACCTTTCCCAAGAGGAAAAAGAAGGATATTTAAAGCTACATTTCAAAACTTGTTTTCATTTCAAAACTGATTTATGTAGTTATAATGATGAAAAATGGATTCAGGTTGGGCACTTGGTAGGTTTGAGTTCACTTGACATTGACACACTTTTGTGTGGCGGACATGTGACGAGGTTTTGATCTACATTCTTTTAGCATAAGCATAATTGTCCCTAAAATAAAGGAAAACATACTGGTTATTTAATAGTGCATGTGTTTAGTTTTTAAGCAGATCACAAAAAACTTATTTTGAAGAATGTCAAACAACAACCAAACAACATGGTGTGTTTTGATTTCCATCGTATGGATACATTTCTCAAAATTTCTTATTTTGTGTTATACTGAAGATTACAGAGGCATTAAATTACATAAAGGTTAATAATGACAAACAATACTGTGTGTTGTGTAAACATTTAAAATAATTATGTTTGCAGCCGTTCTTTGATTGCCACTGATGATTTTTTTTACAGTTGTTTTACCCGTATTTTGTAAATTAGCATTAAAGAAGAAGAAAAACAAATGAAGTAGTATTAACGAGTACTTTATCCGTTTTATTACTGATTGATCGGTTTAGGTTCCATTCAGCCCGAACTGCTACTTTAGAAGATAGCTGTATGTGTGGAAAGCAAACAAAGAGATAGCTCACCAGGCTTAGAAATAAGCCACAGTACCTTAAAAACAAACAATCTGCCAATCCCTGCCCGTTTTCAGGCCCTTGGGTTAAAATAGCCATCAGTTGAAGGCACAGCTGTGCCACAAGTTTTGTGCTGTTGGTTTTGAACAAAGCAGCATGTAAAATAATCATCTCAATGAACTGTTGTTTATATTAGAGTATGCAAACAAGGTGGTGCTTTTTCTATCCCTCTGACAGCCCAACAAATAAATACACACCAGTGTCCACCTCCCTGTAATTCTGTGGTTATGCAAACTGTATCATTTAGTTACGACCATGTTTACGGGAACACACGTTCACACACATGCAGGCCGAATTCCCCACAGTTTCACCGCTTGCAGAAAGATGGTCACTGTAACACAATTCTTTAACCTAATCCAAACACACATGCAAAACAAACACACACATGTTTACACACACAAACAAGCGCATCACAGGATTTCTCTAAAATTCTAAGTTGAAATGTGAAAAAGCACATTGCAAAAATTACAACTCAAACATCTATTTCATCTATTTCTCCTCATCAGGTTTTAGTTTACCCAACACAACCCAGTGTTTTGCAAATTAAATGATTTGTGATTCGTTTTGGTTTGGTTTCATTTACCGTCAGAGAAATAAGAATCGCCAAAAACGCTCTGCAAGTTTTATTATCTTACCTTGGAAAAAGTTATGAACTCACATGTACAATAAAATTAAATGAGGATAATTAATTTTTTTTTATTTATAACACAATACACAGTTAGTTATAGACAGTTTCAAAACAACAACTGTGCATGCACGCTTTTGTGGCCTAAATTGAACTATATCTGCAAAATACAAGGTGTCTGTAGGTAATGTCTGATAACAAGCAAAAGAAATAACAAGTATGTTAGATTAGCTAGCAGGTTTTAACTATGTGTAGCTAGTTTAACCTGGTACTGGGCTAAACTTTGATATGACAAAGTAAGACAACCAATTCAACAGAGTTTATTTAATAAAATGAATGTACAATACATTTCAAGTAGCTAAATTATTTGATAACAATATATTAATATAAATTAAAACCGATATTAATCTTGGATGTTTGAATAATCCAAAGTTTTATCTCTGCACAAAATAATTAAAAAGCAACAGCCCTAACTTTATCAGAGTTATTAAATCTTATTATTTTTTATCTTAATATTAATAAGATTAATTAGGTCCAACTCAGGTTTAACTAAATCATTTTAATGCAGAAAACAATAGGTGGTATTCTCTGGTATTTTATGCGATCGACCAATATTGGTATTGAAGTTGGACGATGATTGCTTATTAAACTCATTATCAGCAAAACAATATTCTACCTGTGGAAAGCTCCAACTCATATTTAGTCAAATTAATTTGTAATGCAGAAAATATAGCTAGTATTGTATACCACTGTAGGCAATTAGCCAACATCAATATTGAACTTAAACAATTGTTGTTTATTAAACTGAAAAAAACTTCATTCTGCTGGTGAAAGGTTTAAATAGATTCAACTCATGTTAAGAAAAGTTAATTTTAAAGCCGAAAAAATACCTAAATAGAAAAAAATGGGTTATTGGAATTACTTAAATTTATGATGTACATAAGTTTGACATGATAAAGTTGTTTTGATGTAACCTTATTTCAAATTTTAAGAAACTATGTTAAGATAACTCACGTAGAACCGATGTACGAGATAAAATGAATTATTTTCAACAACCCATTTTTTCAGTACAGTATTCAACTGTATGCAATTAACCAATATCATTATTGAAATTTGACGTTAGTTGTTTACTAAACTCGGTAAAACTAAATTCTACAAGTGGAAAGTTTAAGTAGATCCACCTAATGTTAAGGAAGATTAATTTTAATGCAGAAGAAATAGCTAGTATTATATATGCCACTTTTTCATATTGTTATCAGAAATTAGACAGGAGTTGTTTGTTAGATGGGTATTGCACAAAAACTAAAATTCTAACAGTGGGAATTCTACTAGGTCAGTCATGGTCTGGCGGTTAAAAAGTTGGGATTGTAAGCGGAAGGTTGGGATAGAATCTCAGTGCCAGCAGACAATGACTGAAGCATCCTTGAGCAAGGCACTTAACCCCTGTTTGCTCTGCAGTGATGATTGGCCAGTGCACAATACTTTTAAGTCGCTTTGGATAAATAGTGTCTGCCAAGAAAATAAATGTAAATTTTAAGTAACATTAATACATTTTAAATGGAAATATTATTTATAAGTTTTATTAGACACTAACCATACCAATTAACAAGCACAGATCAAAATCTAACTTTAGGCCAAGCATGTAAAAAACATTTTACCAGTCTGATTTGTCTGATTTTCCTTGCTTGTGGGTACAAATTTGTCTTGAAAATGAAGCTAGGGGAATGAACATACGCACACACATTTAAAAACACACCTAACAAAACAAAAGGACTGTGATGTGAAAGGGTTAAACCTCATCTGATTCCAGGTTGAATGTCAGTCATAGGTTTGGAGTCAGAAGTTTGGAAGTGTATGTGTGTGTGTGTGTGTGTGTGTGTGTGTGTGTGTGTGTGTGTGTGTTTGTGTGTGTGTCCTCATTATAATGCACAAGGGCCAGTTTCAAAATAAGAGTTTTGTGCTGTTCAAATCAATGTGTCAGTGTTCTCAAGCTACGGCTACAATTATGTGCATTTTTCAATAATTTAAATGAAACCGAATACAAACTTTTACAGAAAAAAAAAAATATATATATATTACGGTGTTAGACAAAAAAGTAAAACATTTTGAACTTGAAATGCCTTTGGAGACACCAATACTTACAGTCTGTAGGTGGCAGTGACATACAACATATAGGTCAGTATGGGGGATGTGAGTGGGGGATGTGAACATATTTGTTAGTTAGTAAAACACTCAGTACAGAGAATTAAACTTTAAAATATATGTGTGTTTATCTGAATTTGTTTACCGAGCACTGACGCACCTAGGCAAACTAATGTCCAAACATTTACAATCATTCAAGTCAGGTATACACAGGAAACAGCACATTACTCTGCAAACTTACAAACAATCTCTTACTATACTCAACACAGCATCAGGAAATATTCAGAATGATAAATCTAATATAGATCCCATTTTATTCAATCAAACATAATTATTTCTCCCAGTAACTATCACCTTTATGAGTAAGGTCTTACTCAAGACAAGTAAAGGAGGGCTTGATCATCACAATGATGTCTCAGGGGAAACATCCTCCTGGTGTAAGGAAATTTGGTGAGTTGTTCCCGGCAACCGCATCTTCCCTGTGACTCATGAAAAGTCAGTGAACAATATGGCTCTGTAACTCATGTTTAATTTTATCATAACACTTTACAAACCCATATGGAAAAAAGTTGCTGAAGTGCTGTATATCACATGGCACAACAAGCTAAACAAGTACAGACATCTTCTGCTATCATTTAGAAAGAGAAGGAGGGAGACAGAACAGCTGAAAACAGAAGCCAAAATCAGCATGTCGTGGTTGATCAGTGTCTGTTTCCATTTTCTTTGCTGTCGTTTCATCTCCCACGCATTTCTGATGTGTGAACTGTCTGCAACATGCTAAATATGGTAAAAGATACGACTGTGTGCAATTCTCTGCAAAATTTTGGCAAGAATTTTATGATTGGACTCGACATGACAATAAATATTGAAAAGCGGGATTATGGTATAAAAGGATATAATGCGAAGAGAAAAAATAAGCGTTCTGAGTTAAGATTTGAGCACTGTATTATTAAAAAACAAAATAACTGTTCAGAAAACCTTTTAAATGGTAACCGGTCTTAGTGGTAGTGATGGCTCACCTCAAAATAAAAAACTCTGTCATTATGTAATCACCTCCTTAAAATTCAAAACTGTGTGATCTTCTAAAAAGCACAACAGGTGATATTTGGAAAAATATTGATAAAAGAAACCTAGGGGCTCCCATTCACTTGGATTAGATTGCTATCCATACATTAGAAGTCAATAGGGTTTTTGTTTACACACTTTCTTCAAAATATCTTCTTTTGTGTTTTGCAGACTAAAGAAAGTTGCCCTAAGCTTGAAAAATAAGTATTCTTGATGTTCATTATATATGTATACTTAAACTAAAGTAAAGGTCAAATATATGTAAAATCATACTTTAGTTTGTAAGTATTTTAAAATGTATGTACTTGTTAGTGCCCTAATAGCACTTGGGGCTAAATTGGCCCACTTTCTAGTCTATAAATCATACTTTCCTATTCTAAGTTTAAAATAAATATACAAATAGCACACTTAAATTGACTTCTTTTTCTAAAGAGTAAATTGGTTCAAAAAGAGAATGAGTAAATTACATCATTTTCATTTTATGTAGCACTATCACTTTAAAAGTTAACTCTATATTCATATTAAAAATTAAAGCACTTAATTGCTTTCTGGTGACATTCTGTCAGTGACAAACTCATTCTCTTTGTTGAATGAGTTGTTGTGATGTTTTCCAGGCCAGATGAAGACCATAAACACTGTGCAGATATCTACAGAGTTTTCTGCACACTCACCATCTGTTCAATGTGCACAGTCAGCAGGGCAGTTTGATTGACAGGTTGAGCTGCTGGGCGAAGCTCAGCATGGGAATCCAGCGTGCCATGGAAGAGGACTCGGAGAAACCAAGCCTTTCAGCTAGGATTTAAGTAATGGTCATATTATAAGGTTCATCCATCATTTTGTTACATTGGCAGACAAAAGACCACCCGTTGTAAAAATGATGCACAGGTAAATACAACTACTAAGACTGTTGTCATTAAGTGAGTAAGAGATGTTGATGTGCTTGGAAAGCAACAGACAGAAGGACGATGCAAAACTTGAAACTAAATTTATACAGTCTGCAAACCAACACTACCGCAATATAAAAGTCAACAACAGGAATCACAAAGTGAATGTATGATTTATGAATGTCATGATTTACTCACACTTTGGTCATTCCAAACCATTATGACTAACTTTCTTTTTCAGGACACAAAGAAGCTATTTTGAGAAATGTTGAACAAATATATTCCTTTGTGTTTTGCAGAAGGAAGTTAACCAAGTTTGAAATATGAAAAGTATTTCTTTTCATTTTTTTCCTTAAAAACTTTAATGTTAATTCATTTGGACATCACTGAAGCTCTGGCTAACATATTCCTGTAACAACCCCTTTCCTTCCTTAAAGCTAAGAATTTGAATCATTTCTAAGAGCTCACTTATGATGAAATCATTGTAGTTTTGAGAGACAGATTAGTTTTAAGACACAACCAGTAAAATCCACAAGTTTATAGCCATGCAGAATAAACCAATTGCTTCAGTCTAGACAACACTGCCACAAGCGTGTGCAGTTCATTTTTTGTTAAATTTACCTATGTACAATAGCTATCCTGCACATAATTTGCATATTCTTAAGCTATGAAGACTGTGTGCAAGTATAAGGCCTTTGGCAATATAGCAATGAAGTCAATTTGTACAGCACACACTGTATTATCTTGTTTGCACACATCTTGATGCAGTGATATAACAAAAATAAAGAGAAAACCAGCTATAGAATTGAAAAAAAGTATTTACGAAAAAGAAGTTGAACCAGTGAACTTCCAAAATTCAACCTGCCTGATGTGTGTCCCTGGATTTCAAGATCATACGTACACATACGCAGACTGTAACAATTACGCACGATCATTATCACAGCAGTTTAAATTACAAGAACAAACTTGTAGATTGAATAAAAGTGTGTGACTAAGTCTTAGTGTCCCCTTTAAATGCCCACACACATCATTTCAGCATAGTTACGGGAAGACTCAAGACATTAGTCGCTCGTAAGGATTTACGAGGATAAGATCGAGTCCCGTTAAAGACAAGGCAAGGAGGATTTCATCACTAAATACATTTAAGAAAGCACTACAGACTCATTTTTCATCAGGCCGCATTCCTAAATGTTCTCATAAACCCCTTTCAGCCTCATAAATAAAAAGGACAGAAAAAGAATGTAGAAATGAACAACTCAAACGAACAATTAATAAAGCTAATGAAAAATAACAAAAGAATGAACAGAATATAAGTGGACAAAGGAAAAATGTAGGTTGCATTTGTGGAGTCTTTTGCCCCCCCCTCTTCAAACAGCTTCATAATTAGCGGTTGCGTGTTGGCCTCATTTAGGTTACTTTCATTCCTTTTATTTTCCCCCTTTTCCATGGAAAACAACAGCACATGCAAACACACATGGCACTACTCAACTGTTATACCCCTGAAAAACAAAAGAGAGAGAGAAAAAAGAGAAAACATGGAGAACACAAGTCCTCCTTGGCTCTAACTTCTACCTAACCATCTCCTCTTCCAACCTTTTCATCAGAATGTTGTCTGCACCAAAAATCAACACCGCAAAAACAATCAGAATCGCATTTAGCTTTGGAACCACACCACACAAACAGAAAGCAAATTAATGTCGCACATGTAAAGCATGCCGTGCATCAGACCATGCCCCCTCCTTACGTGCACGTCTGAAAATATCTGAAAAAAGCAAGTTGCTGGATGATGCTGTTTGGATCTCTGTAAGCTGTGTGAAAAACTGAGACAGACACCACACGCTTAAACAACGCAGGAAGAGCAAGATTGAGTCTAATTATGGAAGTCAAATAGATAATGGATAAGTGGAAAAGAGGAAGAGGGTGAGATAAAGATGCAGCATGAGAGAGATGAAGGGATGAGATGAGAGGACCAGAAAAATCTTCAGAAAAATGCTGTCTGATAGCGATGAATAAAGTCATTTTGGAAATTAAGTCTTATTTGTCTCCTTAATTTGTCAATTTGATATTTATTTATAATTTTATAATAATTTTTCTTTATCAGGGCATAAAAAAGCAAAGTATATAAATAAAATGTATGAAATAATTTTTACACTCTATTTTGTCTTTTGAGGGTAGAAGCAATATAAAAAGTTAGATTTAGAATTTTTAACTTGTAAATAAAAAGTATGGCAATTTTATCAATACCTTTGTTTTACATTAATATTCAATCGACTATAAAAAAAATCATTCTTTGAAAGTTAAACACTCAACATTCATTTTTAGGAACTTGTTTTTGCAAATTAATACAATGCGTGAAATTAAAAAGTGGTGAAAATTAAAATTCATGAAAATCGATATAATATTAATTAATAATGTTGCTGTCTGACTGACACATTTCCATTAGAGTGGCCTTTTTCGAGATACAAGCTTTCAGTCAAACAACGGCAATATCATAAATAATCGTAAAACTCTCACTGCCTAAATACACAAATACATTAAGCCCAAAAAAAACACATATATAATTAAAGATGGATTTGATTTCAAAAGGTATTGTTTTGAAGAATTCTTTTGGCAAAAGCGATTGTGTGCAAGTTAACCTGCAAAACTGCATTGTTTGCTAATGCCAGTAAATACATAAAGTACAAACATCAAGGAAACATGTGGATGTGGAAAGCCCAATCTTCACTTCTTAATAACCAAAGAAAAGTTTTGTTGAAGGATGCTGCACAGGGGCAAACAGAGCAGAGTAGCCATGAAGCAGGAACATTTAAATACTTCCAGACACATCAGCACAAAGCCTGAGGCTGCTCCACCTCTTCTGTGTTTGGCTGTCAATCCCAATTTGTGTGCGTGGGAGGAGTCTTAGGTGAGTGGGAGGAGTTCCAAAGATGCCAGATGCCAAAAACATTCCTAAGCATATGAGTTTAATTTTCTTTCAGCTCTATGTGAACGCAGTCCAAATTATGTGTAAATAAGACTGAAATGAAAGAGAAAGGACATGAAAGTGGTGTGCGTTTTCCGGCTTTTGCGTTTCTCTTTGGAAACCGTGAGAGTCGTGTCAAGCTAAGTGTCAAAAAACACGATGTAAGCGATGCTAACAGCTTACAAACTCTGGAACTGAAACACACAAACATCAAACAAAAACTTTCATAGAAATAACTTGCTTTAATACCTCCTTTAAAGGCATAGTTCACCCAAAAGAAAAAAATTCAGCCATTTGTTTTCACCCACCGGACATTTCAAACCTGTATGAGTTTTTTCTTCTGCAAAACACAAAAAAAATATTTTGAAGAATGTTGGGAACCCAATGACTTTGTTTTTATACAAAAGAAGTAAATTGGAATGTGCATTTTAAAAAGACAATTAAAATGAATGACATTAATTACACAACCACAACAGGGCCATTTAGGGTGCAGAAGGAACTGCCAGTGCTGATGGTTTAATTCCCAGGATGCTCTGGATTTTGGTTGAACATGTGTGATGAGAATCTGTGTCTCATTGACCACAACTGACCCTGGACAACCCACTACATCGACACAAACCTTCAATATCTCTGTCTCACACTCACAGCCTGAGGCTTCAGGATCACTGGTCCAAGATGAAGGCAAAACAAAGAAAGTCTGTGACCTGACAAAGGTGGATGTCTGTATCTAAATGTGGGAATAATTAAAAATGTGTGGCTTGACCAAACTACTTGATGCTTTGCTGAACCTAAAAATAAAAAATGAGACTCTGGAAAACTAATAATGTGCCAGCAAGAATTCCTCATGAGAAAAACTTAATATTAAAAAATAGAAACGTTAAGAAACAAATGGCTTGGAACCTGAAACCCAGTCTCAATAACGGACTCTCTTTCTGTGCAAACTAAAAGCTCTGAGGTCTGCGTGAAAGATGACATTGTGGGGGATTTCCAAGAATTTCCAAAGTGTCCAACTGGAGCTCCAGAGCAAGCTCTCTTTAGTCTGACGCCAGTGTGTCCGCAGACGCTGAAGCAAAAAGACACAGACCACCTTGACATATGCAGACATGTAGACGTTGTGCTGGTATAGATTGACAGTTTGTTGAATACAGTCTCACAAGCTCATACGGTGTAAATGAGACCAAAACACTGAACTGATTCACAGAATACCTTTTTCACACCATAAGCAGAACAGTGCATCCATATATGCACACATACATCAAATCCTTATACTAAGCTTTGCTGTATTTTTTCGCACAACTAATGCATTCAGTGAGGCTTATATGCTGATAATGTGTATTACTGTATTTCTAAATGTCTTGGTATATAAAGAGAGTGATTTACATATATGAACATAGTGTAATAACAATATATTGAAAGTTATCCTAACTAAAAAATTGTTATTTTGTAATGCATTATTAACAGCGACCTGGAATACTTGGCTAGAAGCAATATTTAAAGGTATTAGGAGGTATAAAATACCTTGAAAATGCATTACACTATTTTAGAAAAAAATTCTATAGACAGACTTTGCCTAAGTTTTAAAGTTATATATGACAACTGTGAATTTACAATTAGGATCTGCTCTTATAAAATTATAAAATAAAAACAACTACTTCATCTTCACCTAAAAGTAAACATAAAAACAGTATATACGATAATATGTTATCTTTTTTTAAAGATGTTTCTGGTAATGCTTAAATGAAAGTTAATGGAGTGCAAAATGTAAAGTACAGGTTAAACTACTGTTAAAATGATTACAAAAATCCTTTATATTACGACAGTAGTACTTTATTTTAAGAGATTTAGTGTTAAGTTTCCAGTTTAAGTGCAAAGCTTATTTAATTTCATCTATGTTAAAAGATCTTGAGCAGAAGTCATTGTGATCAGGTTATGGGATGTATTTCATTTTAAACGAATTAGCTGTGAGCACAAGGGAGCTGTCAGCACCAAATGCAATACAAATAGCAGACAGTCTGACAACCAATGGTGGCGGAAAAAACTGACTGGTATGTCAGCCCATCTTTTTTTATTTATACACTCTGTCATTTACACTTTTAGTTTACATAATTCAAGAAAATGATGCTCAAGTTTTCTCTGGGGGTATGAATATTTTATAGTGTGCGATAAAACCGTAATTGTTGTTTGAACAATGTGCGAAATCACATTGTGTTGTAGTCACTTACTTCACCTGCACATTCAGAACGAGGTTTAGAAATCGAAGTGAAACTGGGGAATCATGATGGAGACAGATGCGGAAAGCAAACTTTCCCTGTTTTGCAAAATTTTGGATCAAATTTGAAATTAAAACCAAAGGCACAGACAGATAAAATCAACATGTGAAACCGCGTGTTTTTATTCTGGTGTTCTACGTCTTTATCTGAGCCCAGTTGTGCATTTAATTGCTTCATGAAGTTTTTCGGATTTAACAATTTATAACTTGAATAAAACATTAAGTGTTGTCTGGTTCTTTATAGTTTTTGAGTGTAATAGAGTTTGCGCTATGCTTTTTTAGCATTTTCTTTCTTAATTTAATGTGCACTCGTTATCTTCAATCAAAATCTGAAAAGCACTTTGGCCCTTTTCTATCTTACGGTTCACAAGGATTTTAAACACTGTGTGAAACTCAACAAACGTATAGATACGAGTGATCGGCTGAATCATCCGTCTTTAACTAATAATGCAGGTGCTGACATCACTGAAGCGCATTTTAGACCTTTTTCATACTCTTGAGTTTTTTCTGTTGATTCCATTAAAATGAAAAAAAATTTATATTACACAAATTTTTATCAAATACCCAAATATTTTTTCTTTAATTATTATATGCATAACAGTAGTCATGTTACAACACAACTACTGTTATGCATATAATAATTAAAGAAAAAATATTTGGGTATTTGATTAAAAGTTGTGTAATATACACATTTTTTTCACATTATCTCTAAAAGAAAACATACAGACTTGATTAGGGAAAATATGGATTCAAAGTTCAGGAAATCTATCGATCTAAATATCCATCTTTAGTTTCTTTGATGTCTTATTTATCTCTTTTTTTTGTGTAAAACACAAAATACGCTGAAATACATTTGTCTTACATAGCCCATATATAATCACACACAAATACATCACCATATATGCAAAAAACAGGGAGTACGAAATCAACACAGGATGTGACTTTCACAAACACAGCTGCATGGAGATGTAAGGTGTGTGAGGGTGTAAGTCTAAAGTGACCATCAGAAACAGTGCATAGACCGCCTGTGTGTTTGTGGAAGTTTATATAAATTAAGACAGTGTGTGGTCATCAGAGGTGTGTGTGTGTGTGTGTGTGTGTGTGTGTGTGTGTGTGTGTGTGTGTGTGTGTGTGTGTGTGTGTGTTATTATATATATGTACGACATTGTGTGTATAGATGAGTTTGAGTTTATACTGGGGGGACGAAGAGATAGCAGAGCTTCCTGTAAGGAGTAAACGTGCTATGTTTAGTTTCCGGATGTAATCTGTTCGCCCTAAACACAGGAAGGCAGACAGGGTAAATAAGTCTTACACACACACACACTAAAGGAGTTTCTGGACCCTGGCCAGCACTCCTTATTTATGCGCTTCTCCTGTCAGACGCTTATGATGTGCTCTATTTATCACACGTTTGGAAAGACATGCAGTACGTACACTATGAGAATCTGTCATTCCAGATGACAACGTATAAAAAGAGAAAAGTAGGAAGAGTGAGCAAAGACAGATTAGATAACAGAGATGAGAGGAAACAGAGAAGGAAGATGGCAGATGCGTGATCAAAGCAACAGCGAGATGAAACCATTTGAAAATGATGTCGAATGACAAATTTACAAAGTGAGTGAGGAAGTGAAACTTTACACAAAAATCTAAATTCTTATTTATTCACATTCAAGTTGTTCCAAACCCATATGATTTTCTGCTGTCCGCACAAAAATGATATGTGAACCTTTTATTCACAAAAAGAAAAATGAACGTAACCAGGGTCTAAAACTTATAAAGCATCATTAAAGAAGATATACAAGTATCTAAAGGAATAGTTAGCTCCCCCAAAAATTCCTGTCATCATCTACTCTTCTTTGAGTAATTTTTAAATCTGTATACATTTTTCTGTTCTGATGAACACAGAGAAATTATGTAACCGCACCTTTCTACTCCCATTGTAGGAAGAAATCCATTTTTATTTTTATTTTTTCAAAAATTAAATAATTTAAAGAATGTAGGACAAGAAAACCGTTCTTGGGTATTTTGACAACCATTCTTATTATTTTATTTTGGTAGTCAATGGAGTCCAAGAACTGTTGAGTTACAAACGTTCTTCTAAATATCTTTCTCTGTGTTTGTCACAAAAAAAAATATAGTTCATTTTTGGTTGAACCACACCTAAAAGTCTTAATGTTGTTTTGTAATTTAAAAGGCAAGTGATCGTGACTAAATGTTGTCAATAATTAAAGAAACATTATTAAATCACCATCAAGACATTTAATCTGTGTGATCTTCTTTCTTCTGTAGAACGCAAAGGAAGGTTTTTTGAAGAATGTTAGTAAAATGAACTTTTGGCTCCTTTTTACTTGCATTGGAACCAACGTTTTTTTTGTTACCAACATTCTTTGAAATAGCTTTTTTGTATTTGCAGTTAAAATGAAATTATGTTGAGCAAATGATGATTGACGTTAACTAAATAAATTTAATTTACGAGCAAATCAAGTGAAGTTTTGTGTCAATGCATATAATAAAAGCTATGCATTAACTTGCATTAAATGTGGTCGATTTAAAATCCACCTTCTATTTAGTAGCATAGACTACATTTATGTCCTTTTATCCTTTTTACTCACTAGCCTCTGGTCACCATTCACTTATATTGTCAGTTACAAAACTAGCGTGAACGTTCTGCTAAATAATAGCCTTTGTGTTCCATGGTTAAATGTTACACCGGTTTGGAACGAAATGAGGTTAATGAAAGAATTTTAATTTTCTCTTAACCTTTCTTTTAAGTCTTGTGGGCTGGGTCCGACTTCAGGGCGTTTGCGGGGTGAGGGCATGTGCAGAGTTTGAGGGGGGTCTGTAGAAATGTATAGTCTGTCGGCGCGACTGAAGGGCATTCGGACAACGGGTCAAAAATGAACACGCTTGCGCCCACGCACAGGACAATCAGTGGCGGAGACAGACGTACATTAAGTCCAGAACAACCCCATGTGCTTTCCTCCCACAGCAATATGTGCATTTGTGCGGATGGGGGGCGGCAAAGCAAGCTTGTTGTGCTAGTGAGGTCAGAAAGCCCAGAAACTGTCCTGAAAGTGTGTGTGTTAATCTGCATACAGTTAGATATTATCCAGGACGACACGACAGGCTCCAGGCAGAGGGGAACGGGGTGACCTGAGGGAGGGTTATGGGTTCAGAGGTCAAAGGTGAACCGCCATAACTTTGTCTGTGTGCTTGTTAATGATGGCCCGGAGCCACTGATGCCGGGTTACTGTGCGTGTTATCCATCTCTGTGTAAGAACACTGCTGGATGAAGAGTTGTCTCTTTGCATAGACAAACTTTCACTGGCTTACATTTAAAAATCATATGCATGTGAAATCACTCTTGTGAAATTGACATTTATGCTCTTCATTATGCAGAAGAGGACCACTTAAACACAAACATCAAGTCACTCACAGAGGATGAACAGAAAGACAAAAGGATGCTCAGTAACAGAAAAAGATCAGAGCCAAAGGTTTTGGGGGGTAACTGAAAAGTAAATAGGCCTCAAACTGAGCTCAAGGACTTTGGTCAGACTAAATAAAACCCTCAATAGTCAGATGGGTGGAAGAGGTCGAAGGTTACAGGTCCACTACTGCGGTATAAGGAACACATTTACCACGGCATTTATCAAATCGTTGGTCAGCCAGCTATATTTTTGCCCTGTAAAGGATTTAAGAAGTACAGAGCACTAAAAATACCAGTTGAGCTATTCTATATTCCAATAATAGTGCTTGGAGGCACTTTTAAAAAACAAACTTTCTGATTTACAAAACCAAACAGATGTAACTAAATTATGCTGAAATCACACCAAATAGGTTCAAGTTAAAAGAGATAATGTTACATACTACTAGAAGCATAGAGGTTGCTAGTCAGAGGCCTTGATAGCATTCCACCTGTCACTCAAGTGGGTAAGCTACAAAGACCAAAACCACATTTGGTTCACGGCTGTAAATTATTTATTTGCTGTAAATTGGGAATTTCTCTATTTCTATATTCTCTAATAAGTCATTTACTAATTTGTTTAATCTGAAAGATTAGTAAATATAGAAGACAACAAAACTGTAATTTTAAATTATAAAATAAAATATAGAATTATAGAGTGGGATTAATGGAGGCAACTAGTGGTGGATTTAGAAAGTTCTTAGTCGTCCACTCGCCTCTCCCTTACGAAACACACAGCATAGAAACATATCCTCGGCTGACACAGCAAATAGTAGCAATCCAAGGAACGATATTTCTTTACAAAGTTGAATAAAGAAAACTTGCATGCAAGATTTGTGTGACATTTCTATTAGCTAATTTTAGCTAGATTTCTTACAAACAGAACATACAGAATAATTACTTGCAAACAGTACGTACACACAATCTAAAGAAAGAATTTAAGGGTGAAAAAAAAGAGTTCTTGTCGATGGCTTAAACACACACTCACATGCACACACATTGCTTAAAATCATGCTGTACTAGACCCAAGCGGTTTGATGCTCAGTTTTTCTTTTTTCCAACATTTTTAGTCAGTGCTCTTTACCTAAACCCTTCTCTAAAATCATGTGTGCCATAGCGAATGAAACCCAACTTGTTCAAATGCACAGCCACAGTAAACACATTTAACAGAATTACTGTCATTTTCTACACCCAAGGCCAGAGCTTCTGCAGGGACGAAACCAGCTGCCAAAATCTCCTTTCCAATGGTATCTTCGCTATTTCTTGTGCTTCTCCACCCATGTTCATGTATAAAATAAAATACACGAACATGACCACATCAATGAATGACTTATCTGAGATGAGTCATTTTTAGGGAAAACATTTTTTTTCAATTATTGTAAAGCGTGGTGGAGTCATAATCGCCCTGGTTGGATGGGTGCTTTATGAACACTACAGTAAACTACAGTTTTCCAGTTCTGCAGGGTGGGAGGGTGAGAGAGGAAACCACAGAACTTAAGATTGAGCCCCTTTAATGGCAACCTTTTAATATTACAATATGAGCCTTTGTTTTTTTTTAAACCCAGCAACTGGGAGGGAAATTAATTGAAAATAAAATGAAAGAGCGCTCATACTATTTAATACCTCGAGAAATTGAAGGACTGTGTTATGCCTGGGGTTTGGAGAAAAACAGACACAAGCATGGCAGGCTCAAGGCTGAGCGCACATATTTGATGTCCCAAGGAGAGCTTTATAATTACAGAATATTACATTTTGAGAAAAGCACACAAACACACATTACAGCTAAGATTTACAAACAATCAGCCATAGACGTCTCCAAGCATTAAAGGAATAGTACATCCAAAATAAAAGTTCTGTCAAATTGTTTTTTGTTTGGCTGAATACAATAAACTAATTTGGAAGAATGTTTGGAACTTTCCAAAGATTTTATTGAGCATTATCTTAGTAAAAAAAAATTTTTTTAAAGGTTTGTTTCATTTCTTTACAGGGATTCCTTTACAGAACAATAAAAGATACCATCTATTTTTTTACTATGGTAGTCCATGGTGACCCTGAAATCTTAGTTGCTAACATGTTTCCTAATATCTTTCTTTGTAAAAACGTTACTCAGGGGTGAATAATTGATATAGTAATGAATATTTACGTTGGGCTTGAGTAGAACTTTTAAAAAGATCTGTCCACCCAAAAAAAAAAAAAATATGTCATCATTTACCCACCGTTGAGTTGGTTCAAATCTTTAAGAAATGTCTTTGTTCTGATTAACACAGTAAACAAATATTTGGAGAAACACTAACCAAACAGTTCTTAGACCCCATTGACTATCATAGTCGGATAAACTACTCTATAATAATTTTTGTTCTATTGAAGTTTTTTGAAAGAATGTATGCAAAAAAGAGTTCTGTGGTAGAGTCAGGTAGCGCTCACCAACTTTATATAGTTTGGTCCAAAGCGAGAGACTAGCATAATGTTTTACGTGTTTGTAAACACCTTTTTCTTCTATTTTTTTCTCTCAAAGAGTGATGTCTACTGGAGCGCTGGAGGTTTATGGGCTTGTGTGCAGATTGCTGTGTAGCTGTTAGGCGGTTTGGCAGATGCGGCTGGTCTGGCTCGGTTCTGCTTTGTGTTTTTTCCTGGTTTGTTATAATGAGCTCCTATGGGCTGAGGGCTCCTGCTGATCTCTTTACAGCCACAGGAACCAGAAACTCCATCAAAAACAGTCTGTGAAAACTAATAGACGAGGAGAGGATATTACTCTGGAACGCTTTTTTCTCTGCGTGTTCTGGTGTGTTTATTAGGATATTTTGATAAGTAACTATCTAATAAAAGCCTTCATTTTGCATGTCTCTGTCTCTTGCACATTTCCTCTTAAGGTCTCTGTCCTGTCTTTCTACCCCGTGTCTCTCACTCCCTCCGTCCTCTGCATATTTGACCTGTGACCTCAAAATGCGATGAACACGCGAGTGTCCTCCCCAGACGGGCCTCGCAAAAGCATTTCCTTTTCACTTTTGCACCCTCAGAGAGCTAAACACCCACAGGACAGCTTAACTCCAAGGCACATCTCGACTCCAGACGTGTGTCCGGTCAGTGTGTAACTGCAGATTCTTCAAAAATCTCTGTTCTTCCCGAAAGCCAAACACAGATTGTTTACTGAGAACGGCAGCTTGTTATTCTGCTGGTTAGACTGTTTACTCACTCACTCACTGCACCTGCAGTGCATATTGAGAGAAAACGGCACCATGAGAAAAGAGCTAACAAAATAAAACTATTACTGAGAGCGATGCACACGCTTCGAACACAATTGAGAACACATCACTCACTGGCCAGACATGTCTTTGAACGCATTTCTGAAACTGCTTTCGATTGGTTAGAATCATCATGCGGGTACATTCCAATGGAACTCCCAGAAGTAAACAAAGCTTGGATGCAGATGAAAAGCAATGGTTTAAATACACTGGAAATGGCAAAGGCACATCACAAGGCCCTTCAGTAGGAGGCGTGAATTAAATTTTTTAAACTGTTACATGGTCATCTTCCGGAAACATATCAAAGGAACAATCAGGAAAGTTAATGTTAAATGCCTCTTCAAGGAGGTCCTGGTACGCTGTTTTGGTACGTTCCACACCTGCCCAAACTAACTAAATGAGGCAGGTGTGAAAGCACCCTTAGAAAAGTGATCCCAAGGTCGCTGATTTGATACTCTGTACCAGTGGGGTTTTTTAGGTGGAGGGATTGAAGGGCCTTGAGCAAGTCACCGTTCTCCCAAATGCTCCACGGTTGCTGCTGCATGGCTGACCACTGTTCCAGTTGTGTGTTCATAGTGTATGTGTGTTCACTTACTGTGTTTTTGCACTTGGATGGGTTAAATGCAGAGCACAAATTACAAACATGGGACATAAATCAATTCACTTCCGTACTCAATCATTATTTGTTTAGTCTACCGCTCACTGAGTTCGTACAGTCTCTAAATAGTCTGCTAGTTCAGTCTCTCATTCTTTCGGTCAATCTCTCCATCTTTAAAACTCTATGTGTACGTCAGTGCACGTACACCGACATTATATGTAAAGAAAATGAGAAACAACTGTATTTCTATACATTTATGCCATACTCACAACCATTCGTTCAGCCTCTCACTCTTTCGTTTGTGCCTCCCACCCGCTCGTTTCGGCCTCCCACCCCTTCGTTTCGTCCTGTCACCCGTATGTTCGCCCTCCCATCCTTTAGTTTCGGCCTCTCGACCGTTCGTTAAGCCTCTCATCTGTTCTTTACGGCCTGTCAGCCGTTCGTTTCAGCCTCTCAGCCGTTCGTTCGGCCTCTTGACAGTTCGTTCGGCCTCTCGACAGTTCGTTCGGCCTCTCGACAGTTCGTTTAGGACTCTCACCCGTTCGTTCAGCCTCTCACCCGTTCGTTCGGCCTCTCACCCGTTCGTTTGGTCTCTCACCCGCGCATTCGGCAGCTCACCCGTTCGTTCGGCCTCTCAACCATTCGTCACTTTGTGTAAAAGGGATTAAGTAATTTGGTGAGAGTGAATGTAATTTTTGTATTCTAAAGGGGGTAAAGGTGCATTTTCATCAAATTCTAATAGTCATTTTCATTTGACAGTATGTACTAGACATAAATAGATAAATAAATGAGGGCAAGAGAGGGACAGAGTGTGGAATGCCCCATACTTTGTTTATATGTAATCATCAGTATGTTGTTGACAGATCGACAAACTGTCTGATCGGCTAACCTGCAGGAGGAGTCTCTCAAAAGCGAGGCAAGTGTCCCAGCGAGAGAGGGCGGGGTGCCGGAGAGTTTGAGCAGCAGCCAGTCCCAGCTGCAGAACTCCACTGTGACTTTCTAGTGCCGCCCAACTGTCCCGAAACAACTGAACGTATGAACAGAGCTGTTCGGCTGTGACCCGTCCTGAGAGAGACAAAAAGATTATCATTTTAAAGCGAAAGTGGTACTGTCAAGTAATTCTTTACATTCAATTGTACATTTGGTGTGAAATAAAACTTAACATTTAGTTTGAATCTCTGAGAAAATGGCACTACTGGAAAAGCATACATTCATATGAACGCAGTGAAGTCAGTCAAACTTGCACAAAGACACAAAGAGGTCTGCTATGATTGAGGAGTAAAGAAAATAAGTCCGCCTTTAAAAACAGTTTTAGTGTTACATGTTAACATTGCTCTTCTAGAGAAAAATTTTGGTAATGTAGGCTGATGTTTGAGATACAAGCCAGACATGCAGTGTCTGTGTTTGTTTGTGTGTCTGTTATTTAGGTGGGTGTATTTCATACACTAAGTGTTTGTATGTGGTCAACCTCTTCTGAGCTCATTTAAAAAGTTGGCACGGTTAAAGCCAAACCACTCCACACCGAAAACACATCCTCATTGACCCTGGAGTTCTGCAGAGATACAGGAACTTTCCTACATCGCTGCATCTTTAAAACTCTGTATGTGTATGTGTATTAAGTCTACGTACACCAACATCATATATAAAGAGAATGAGAAAGAATTGTATTCCTATACTCTTATGTCATACTGAAACCTGAGAAACATTTGAAACAGAAAGGCTCTAAAAAAAAGGTTGGGAGGGGTGGTAACCGGTCAGACGGACCCAGAGGGTCTAGGGGGTCATATTCACACATAAAACCACTTCTCCATGTTGATGCTATGAACCAGCACCAGATGTGAGAGTATGCAGCCAATGTTTGCTTTAGTCCAGCCAAACACACATATGCGCAGTAATGGCGGACTAGAATGAAAGCTGGCTCAAAAAATACAAGAACACCACGCATCAATAGCCAAAATCAGGCAGACATCCAGAGTGGTTACACAAGAGCTGACCGATTCACTGGTGGGCTAAACGCAAGCATTGCGGCTCTCCTGAGGGTCATTTTCTTACTGA
The DNA here is from genome assembly GCA_033220385.1 of Triplophysa yarkandensis. NCBI lineage: Eukaryota > Metazoa > Chordata > Actinopteri > Cypriniformes > Nemacheilidae > Triplophysa > Triplophysa yarkandensis. The sequence continues at coordinate 11,551,581 of CM065658.1, read as the reverse complement.
CATGATCATCAGATGATTCCAAGCTCATTATGTCGCAAATTTCATAAACACAGATTTCATTGGTATTTTCTAGCCATGACTCACGGGAAGCGTTTGTCTCACAATGAAAGCAAAAATAGATAAAATCTTAAATAGGTTTTTATCTTAGTTAGTTAGATGTCATGGTGTAAAATCAAGAAAACTGAGCAGGGTGCAGATTTACACTCACTTGAGTGTCAAATGTGAGTTATAAAAGTCTTCATGGGTAATGAAACAGCCTTACTCTCCAGTGGATGAAAAGAGATCTGCAGTGTTATATAGAGTGTAAATCTAATCACAGCTCAACTTAAAGGAACAGTCCACTTTCGGATGTCACCTAGCTGGGAAGTATTTTTAGGCGCTGTGTAATTTAACTTCGCCTGCTTCGGCCATGTTATGGCAGCAAACTTTCTTGACCATTACAACGGAATGGAAGTTGTGGTCTGGTAGAAAGAGAGTTGGAACTTTTAGGCAGAAGGCTGTGGGTTCGAATCCCAGTGCCAGCAGACAATGACTGAAGTGCCCTTGAGCAAGGAACCTTATTCCTGTTTATTCTACAGGGATGATTGGCAACTGCACAATACTTGTAAGTCGCTTTAGATAAAACCGCCGGATAGTACACGATATAAATACAGAATAGTCAAGTTTTAAATATGACGAATATCGAAAGTCTTATTTGCAATGCTATTTTATTTATGTAAAACTATTGGTCTGAAAGGATACAATGATCTATCCTAAGCTATGCTAAATCAAAATGATAAACTCAACTTATTAAATCAGGAGGAGTTTTAGAATGAGCCAAAAAACTTGAGTGTTCCTTTAAGCCTGAACCTTGCAACAGTTATTAAAAGAACTGTTGCATTATTCAATTTGGATACATAAAAACTTCTAAACAATGAAATTAATATTTGATATATATGCACCATGTGGGAAGTTAATCATCTAAAGTTTAAAACTATGAAAGATACCTCACACTAAGTACATGAAACAACAATAACATATTTTGAAAAATGCAATTAAAGTGTAAAACCGATCTTGTCTCAATTATCTTTTACCATAAAGCACCGATAAACACTACAAAACAGCTCCTTAATAGGTTGTTATAAAGACAAATATGTGATCCTACCTGTGAACCCAGCTAGTCTTTCTTTAAAATAAAATAATTCTACATGCTTTGAAAAAAAAAATGGAATCTCTAAATCTTAAAAATACGTAGATTAAACATTGTTCACCCCAAAATGAAAGTTGAAAATGGAAAACCCTTTGTGACTTTCTTTAATCCTAAAATAACACAAAAAAATATATTTGAAGAATGTTTGCTAATGGCACCCATTCACTAGCATGGTTGTCACTGCTGTCCAGTTACCAATTTAGAAAATATATTTTGTGGTCTGCGGAAGAAAGAAAGTCATACAGGTTTTAAATAACAATAAGGTGAGTAAATGAATGTTTAGGTGAACTATCATTTCAAAGTTCGAAAAAAGTTGTAAATCAGGTTAGAAATCATAAATTTAAGAATTAATATGTAGTCTCTTAATATGTATTATGATAATCCCAAAGGGTCAATTTGATTACATTTTATTTCAAAATTAAATAGCAAGATGATACAGTCTGGTTTCGCAAACAATGTTGTAAATTTTAACATCACCATTGGTCAATTTGATGTGGTTAATGCTGTATATTAATAGCCTGAGTTTTCTTAACTCACTTGCCCTTGGTATATGCGGTAAAAATTACATTTCAAAACATACCAGAGAAGAATGAGTCAAACTATGGGTGAAGGGACAATTGACTTTGCATTTTAATTTGCTGTGCATGTCCGGTTGCTGTTTAATTTTGTGTCTGGAACATTCTCCAACTAGAACAAATTGCCCTAAACCATCCAAAGGGCAGAGAGCTACTGCACATGAGAATTGCTTGACAACCGGCAAAAAGAAAAACTTCCTTTTAGACAGTCTGTCTAATCTAAAACGACAGAACCACTAATTCCACAAAGCCTTTTGCTTAATAATGAACTCAACACCAGCTCATTCGTATGCAATAAATCTGGAGAAATGTGGTCTTCTGAAGTCTATGGCTCTCTGTGTGTGGGTGGGTTAGAGAAAATGGTGGCACTGTCTAGGAAAACCAGTCCTACTTTGCAAGCTCCTCAAATGTTGTTTAGAAATGGATTTTGTTCCAGAAAAAGCCTACATTGTAGACCAAGTAAGATAACTCAAAATCAGCCAAAAGAAACAGAGTGAGATATAGACACCATGACGGAATAGTCATCAAAGAACAGGCCTGATATTCCAACCAGACCGAAACCTAAGAGAGTAATAGGTGAGATACAGGGGACTTACTCTTACATGACCGTGAAACAAGAGCAGAACATACATAAACACACACCGAAAAGCGCTGACCCAGCGCTGCACACAGAAACAAGCTCACTCAATCCCAGACAGCGAAACAAAGACCACCAGAGTTCACACACGAACTGAACAGAGGACCACCGGAGTACACTCATATTTTACAACACAGCAAAATAATGCATCTGATGCTACAAGATGATTCAAAACAAGATCCAGAACAGCTGTTTCTGCCTCGCAAGAAAGAATTACTGGAATACAGCATATGTATGCGAGTGTGTGCGAACCATTTTCTGTTTTATACGCAGTAAGATTGTTCTGGCACTATTATAGTACTGTTGGCTCAGGGATTAGGAAATACATGTGATCCAATGTGAAAGATTGGCTGCATTATGTGAGTGTGCATGCTCTGGGGCGAACTGTTTTGCAATACAAGACCATATTGGCTTATTCTTTTTCACTTTTGTATGAAAACACAATGACAGCCATGGAAGTCGTCCCACTAGGCCGAAGGGTGTTCACTCACAAGCTAATGTGTCAACAATGAAACAATGTGTTTGTTCGGATCTGTAAGAGCATACATGAGATGTCCCGCAATGAGTCCTCTTAGTGCTTACAATCCAATGAAATATCCCCATGACAACTAAGGGTGGGTGTTTGCTAGTTTACTGTGGTTTAGATGACCGCTGAGAAATGTTGACACTTATTTTGTTTGTGCGAGTGGTATTTAGAATTTTTGTCCTTCTTGAGAATTTCTGGCATTTTATCCGACTCTGTTGCTTAATTTATGAGTAGTGAATCACCTTTTGAACATATGCAGGCATCCCACATGTGGTTCATATTTTTCAGTTGCCATATAGCTGTTCTGTAGTGCTATATGTTTTCTGTAGGGGGTGCTGTGGATCTTTGAATCCTAACATCTCGAATCCGTTCTCTTTCTTTCCTTCATTTCCATCTTGGTCATGGTCATGGATTTGCTAGGAAAAGCCTGCCTGAGTTTTGATTTGACAGCAAATAAAGGTTCCCAACCTGGGGGTTTTATGAAAGCTGTGTCATGGTTTACTGCTTAAACATTTTTTCGCAGAACACAAAAGAAGATATTTTGAAGAATGTTGTTAACTGGCACCCATTTGTTGAAAGAAAGTCATTCAAGAGGATGAGTTAATGATGACACAATTTTCATTTTTGGGTGAACTGTGACTTTAATGTTGGACGATTTCTTTAAGATAAAAAATAATGTTCTCTTGAGTGTCTCAAGAGTATGTGAATGGGTGTGGCCTTACCTAGACTCATTTTGATTGGCAGATTCTCTTTGCTGGCTGCCTCCACTAGTTGCCTCCTGACCTCCATCACCGCCTCCTTTTGCTTGGCAATCAGCATTGATTCCCATAGCAACCGCGCTGTGGCAGACCTGTGTAAACCAGGTAATCATATTCAGCTCTTTGAACATAGACGTAACACATACTGAACAGTATTGTATTGCATATCATTGCAAACACTAAATAAGTTTCAAACCAATCAAGTTATGTTGTTTTATTTAATTTTTGATTGATTGTAATATTTTGAATAGGTGCTGCTCTATATGACAAAATATTCATTGTTTGTATATTACAAGCGCTCATCAAGCATTCAAATCACAAACTGTCACCGGCAAGTCTTTCTTCAACTGTTGACAATCTATCAAACCCATTCACTTATTCATCCATCAGTGATAAACAGATCTCATCTAAAGTCAATTTACAATCATTATTCAGCAAGCATTTCTCATAATCTAACTGATGTATTCTGACACATCATAATCAGACTTCATCATTATGCTCCTCCTCTTCCTGGCGTTAATCATCTCCGGGACGGCGTGTGTGTGCGTATGACTGTCATCTTTAAAAAGCAATGTAAACTTCACCTAAACCCTTGATGAGAAGACACAGTACACAACTTTAGTCTTTCTATCTTAGGGATCAAGTTTGAGCATAGTTGTGAATGCTTCTAAAGTTACTCTTTAAAGGCATGGTTTACCATATAAACAAATTCTGCCAACATTAAGACACCTTTGAGTTGTTTTAGATGTTTGTACATTTCTTTCTGATAAATACACAGATTATATATAAAAAAATTATTTTTTATTTCTTGATTGATTGTAGTATTTTGAATATTACTGCTATGGTTGTCAGTGGACCCTAAAAACCATAATATCAAAAACCTCTGTCAAACAGGAATTGAGATATTTTGAAGAATTTAGGACAACAAAATGATGGAAGAATGTAGAAGAATGTTTGGTTACAAGTATGCGTCCAACTGTCTTTCACTGTCTTCAACAAAATAAAGAAATGTATACAGATTTGGAGTTACTTCAGATTCATTCCTGAAAGTATGTTCATTTTTTGGTGAACAATCATATTAAAGCATTAAAAATTAAGTTAAAAAAGTGATGCAATTTTGATTTTGATTTTGCCCACCAGCATGAACATGACTCAACAAGTAAAACCTGATGATTCGTGTTATAGCAGCATGATCTTAATATTTTCCAATCGGCATCCTGTGTGACTCAATCGAATCAAAACAATCTGACAAGTCATACCTACAGAAATGTAAATAATCAGCAGAGTGGGAATGGGAGGACAGTGAGGATACAGGGAACCACAAAAACAGGCAATTCAGGGCTAGCAACTGGGGGTGGAGCTGTCTTACTGACACTGAAACCAAAAGTTAAACCTGCTCTCGCTCGCTCGCTCGCTCTCTCTCTCTCTCTCTCTCTCTCTCTCTCTCTCTCTCTCTCTCTCTCTCTCTCTCTCTCTCTCTCTCTCTCTCTCTCTCTCTCTCTCTCTCTCTCTCTCTCTCTCTCTCTCTCTCTCTCTCTCTCTCTCTCTCTCTCTCTCTCTCTCTCTCTCTCTCTCTCTCTCTCTCTCTCTCTCTCTCTCTCTCTCTCCATATGTTGAATCTCAGCTCTAATGTGTTCCAGACAGAGTTTTGGCAATGCCAGAGAGGCCCGACTCCATCACTCCAACAACGTGACAAAAATAGGGGGAACAGGAATAAAGAGGACAAAAGCCTACACAATAAACATGGGGCTTGTTGTTGAAAAGCTCAGTCTTGAATCAGGAATCAATAGTGTAGAAACATTACTATGTGTGTAAACGCATGAGTGTGAATCCCCTCATCTGCGGATGTGAGAAAAGCGACAAAAATGAGGGAGAAAAATAAGATCGCATGATGGGCTGGTCAAAGGGAAAGGGAAAACATTCGGTTATTTGGACTGGCCGGTAAATGCAAGGAATGCCTTTTCTATTGCATATTATTATACTATTGGATCAATGTGTCATGTAAAACAAAAGACAAGAATGAAGAGGAGATGTAATTTACAAGCCAAAAGCACACTTCCCTAAATTGTTTTGGAGTTGTCTTAAAAACATTAAGAGGCATATACAGTAAACAAAAAAGACAAATATTTAAATGTCTTGATGAAACTATCATTTTGGTGAAAGTCAAGGTGTGGCCAAAATGCTTTGGAACTGTTAAAAAAAGAATCCCAGAATTTATTTTATGAAAATTATGAGATAATGATAATTGTTTTATTCAGACAATAAGCGGCTCCTTTAAATAAGAGTAAAATTACAAAATTACAAACTGCAGTTTTGCTTAAAATACTCCAAGTTCCATTGTTGTATACACTGTATATATATTTAATTTGTGGATAAGTACATATCACAAAATTAAAATTGATATGAACTTAATTAAAGCTTTCAGTGGAACATATTAAAATAAAAATAGATGAAAAGTGCAACAATAATTTTTTATTCAATATACAAATATTAGTATTTTATTAATAAGATAAGATTATGTAATGAAAAAATATGAATTTACTAAACAATTATATATTTCTAATATTCACCTAACATATTTGGCAAATTCTAATAGAAATATTTTATAATAAGATTTTATCTTCTTAGTTTTTCCTTACATGTAGACAAAATTTGAATGTTATATTACAATAATTAAAAATCTTTAAAATTAACTCTTTTCTGGGTAAATTGTTTTAGGAAAAGCCACAGTAAAAATATTTAAAATGTCTTAACATCAGTATTTAGAGAGATTTCAATGCCCTGGAAACATTTCAGTAACGTTTCTTGCAAAACCTTTAGCACCCATAAATCTTTGTCACCGTCAAGTACACAGCGTGTTTGCCATTAGGTTATGTGTGCGTGAAATGGTGCTGAACTGATTTCACATGTCATAGACAGATGCACACATACTCGGCGTACCTTACATGCCAGAGTATAGACTGGACCCTCTTTCTGTACATGCATGTGTATGTTGACTCACCATGTATTCCAGGAAGACGAGGGGTCCGCCTGGAATGCATCGGAGGGCCAGCATGGTTCCAATTTACCCAAACCCCCCCTCCTCTCTCCTCTCTCTTCCTTCCCCCCATCCCTCTTCTCTCCTGCAGTGTTCCATGGGCTAGATGTCCTGACAAGGGGGTTCAGTGAGTTTGTATACGCATCAGCATTGAAACATTTACCCTTAGAGGGCAGTGTTGGTCTACGAAGATATATATTGTCCCACAGCCTCCCATAATGTCCAGCATGAGTGGGTGTGTGTGGGGTGGGAGCTGAAGGTTCCTGGAAACCTATGACTGATTAGGCAAGAATGGACTAGAGAACGGACTTATTATTCTTGAATGCCTTAACACCTCTGTTCAACACGGAGAGACACAAAAGTGTTTCCAAAATGTGATTTCTTAAGAAATAATAAGGTGCTGTTGCTCAATTCAAAAGCGTTTCGGGTGTGATGAAATGTTACAGAAACACAATAGTTATATACAGATGCGGAGTTTTATTGCAATAACCATTATGACAGACTAAGTGTTTAAGTGGGTGATGAATAGGTCCGTGTTTATCAACAACAGGAAACAAACAGCTCCCAGACACAGCTATGAAAATCTCAATTGCTTGCAGGACTCAAACCAGGTCAGATGTTCTCCGATTTCTCTCACTCGCGAAACTAATGGCACTTCTTTCTCCGCATTCGAACGCTTAGACACTCAAGAGACCTGCCAGATGCTCGGCAGGAGAGGTGTTTGGATTTTCCATGCTCATTACGATCTGTAACATAACATTTGGCAAAATAAATTAATGAAAAAACAAAACAAAGCAAACAAAAGTCTTGCTCTATCCACACATAAACAAACAAGCCCACATAGACACGATGCCACAGACTCCCCAACCGAGTGCAAGGCTGACACTGTGTACCACCCTGACACTGCAATGTTGGCTTACCCAATGCATGACTTTCAGACTACCTATTTTTTGACCAATGTCATAGGGGGAGAGTTAAAAAACCTGTTACCTTTATATGGATGTCAGAAACACCAAAATTACACTAGCAATTAGTTTACTTGGTTTAGGTCGATGTGAACAGGAATTATAAGTGTTTAAGACTGTTATACATGTTGTGTTCTCATGTTCAACTTGGCCCATTTGTTAAAAACCGAAGTTAGAGGCATGACGTTGTATTACTGTGCTTAATACAAATTCCCCCGTGTAGCTACTTGTTTCGAAAAGGTTCTTTTAAATATTCAACGTGTTACCATCATAAGGTTACAAGTTACTTATTGGCCATTCACCCATAAATCCCGCCCATTCACCAATCAGGGAGTGCAACAAGCTTTGCTTTTCACGAAAACCGTCAAGCTGTAACTGACTTCTGTAAATGCAAGTAAACCAAAGAGTTTTTCGGATATATGAACCATGCATTACTACACTACAGGTCCTTAAGCCTAACATAAGAGTGGCAGAAACGGCATGTGATACTCTAAGAATTCTGACCAATTTATGAGTGAAATGGAAAACAGAGGCTGGTGTTTTATTTGAAAAGAATGTAGCAGCAGATTTGGAGGAGAGAAGTTAAGATACTCTTCCCAAGCTGTCTGAGGCTGCTTTCACATCCCTGGTTCGGTTCATTTGGTCCGGACCAAGGACAACAGATCATACACTGCAGCACTTTTCTGCTGTTTTGAGTCCAATCAGTTGAAACGAACCAAAATGCAGTCATGTGACATCCACATCACTCGTTGGCCAGATGTGTCATTGAACTTATCTCCTAAATTGTTTTCCGGCTGGTCAGATATAATGTGCAGGAAAATTCGAATGGAACCTGGGAAGTAAACAAAGCGAGGAGATGGTATCCTTGTTAATCTTATAAAATATAGTTTGTATAAGTCCCTTTAGGCAACCGTTTTTAGGCCGCTTTCAATGCACCCAAACGAACAGCACCAAGTAGGAAACAAATGCCAGTACGATTCAATCTAACTAAATGAGGAAGGTGTGAAAGCACTGTAACTGACATCATCAGACACGGATAGTCCCTGGAAGGCGGACGTCCATTCGCATATTATTATTGAAGATTATGAAGGCATGAATACAAAAATTACCCATAGTAATTGAATATCTATACTACTTGAGATTGTGATATCTTTCGTGAGCCTTTAAAAGGTCCGCTTTAGTCTGAGCCTATGGAGACCAAAGGCTGAGTTCTGGCTCAGCGTCCTTTCTAGATTCTGCTCCCCTCTCTTCTCCCAATCACTTCCTGCTTTTACATGTCTTAATAATGATAATTAATAAGTGCTGGTTACTATAATCTATAAAAAGGAGCACTTTCATTTTCTTTGTGTTGCAACATTGTTGAGGCCTAAACCTGTTGATTCAGTGACACACAAATGCAAAAGAACTGTTTGAATTCTACTTCCATGCTAGAAAACACAAATAAAGCTTGTTATTATATTATATGAACTTATAATATGAATATGTTTTTGGTCATATCATGTAGACATGGCCGTCCAATGTAAAAATTTATATTATAATAAGGCAATAAATATGGATTTTTATATAAGGCTACTGATACAGTATGACTACAGTCTGGTACGTGACTTAAAATACTGTAAAGGTCAAAGTTATTCATGTAGAAGTATTTTAATGAGGAAAAATGACTGACTGCATGTTTGAGACTTGACATTGAAAAGAGCAAAAATAATTGCAGTGTAAAAGTATGGAAAGTTTCATAGATCTGAAAAGTATCTCCATCTCTCGAAAGAAATCCTGTCATGTAACTTCAAAGACAAATGGCACCAGTCACCGGGAAATTAGATTAGTTATGTAAGCGTCATTTGCAGAAATACGGATAGAACACACAAAGCTGTACTTTCATGAATTAGATCTGTGAGGGATGATTTCATAAATGTTGGTTTTAATTGATCACTGCCACTCTGCAGCTGTAGCTTTTGGTTGTTTTGTGTGTTTTCGCATGTGTTTAGCGTTAACAGGTATTTTACGTTCGATCTGTGTGATCTCGTCGTAAGAACTGCTTAATTGTTGCAACTGCATCTCTAGATGGTCATTACCGACTTATAGTGTATTACAGACATCTGTCCAAGAAGGCAAAACGAAGCCATAATTCCCTTTCCCTTTAGTTAACAAAGGTAACACAATGAGTAAGGAAGTACTGGTTTATAATATTACAATCAGGGAGGAGTTTTTGATTGGTGTGTTTAAGATTCCATTTTAGTCTACAAAGATAAGCATAATTCTGCAAACAAATCTTAAAAATAATAATCAATGGAACATGCTGTGACTTAAGCTACACACACACACACACACACTGACTCACACACACACACACACACACACACACACACACTGACTCACACACACGCACGCACGCACACACATCATGAATCTCTCTCATCTAAAGCTCATTTTGTTTCATGTGATACTCCCCAAGTGGGAGATGAACCCCAGAGAGCGACACTAACCTTTAACACACAATAAATGGATGCACACTCACAGAGTGTTATTGCACAACACACATATCCCACCGGTGGTGCAAAGTTTCTGTATGTATAAAAATTGCATGTCATAATCTAATTTGAATACACTTATTTCTCCAGATACATAAAAAAAGCTTATGAGAAAAAGAGAGGAGATAGGAAGAGACAAGAAGATGAGATAAGAAGAGAGATGGCATCCCTCTCATCTACTTAAACAAAGTGTGTTTGTGCTTGCTAGATAAGAGTTGTGTTTTTTCTTACAGTAAGGTGTGGTCCATTTCTCTGTGTGTGTTTACTATCCGACACATCTACATGCACACATGATCTGATAAACTCAAATATTTTTTATTAAAGTTAACCAAAAATATCAGCTGTATACGACGAATATAAATGTTAAATAAATTCTTTGTTATATTAAGTATTTATCATATATATATATAATATAAAAAACATAATTTACTTTGGTAAAATAATAATGATAATATATTTCCCCAAATGACTGGTTAAACCATCTATTCAGGGACATTCAGCCCCACACTAAATGGTTTAACACGACCACACACAGACTTCATCATTCATGGCAATATCCTGAGCTGCTCAACTACAACATAAGGCTTTAATGCTGGCAGGATAGAACACACAGTTGGGTAGACAGGCTGTAAAACACAGGGTAGAAGTTTGGAGGGTGTGTCACATAGGAACACACCCCTCTGTGCCAGGACATGGTTAAAGAGTCCCACACAAACTTAAATCAAAGCACAACGGCACCACACTGCCAACAACAACCTATTACACCAGCCTGGCGTGAACATACCTGACCACACACATGCACACACATCATAAAGTAGAATACTGAACTTCAAAACCTAAAATTATTCTGACGAAAATAAATGTTCGAAGATTTTTCTTCAAATTATTTACAAGATAAAAAGCTGAATAATCAAATTAATTACATATATCAATATAAACCATTAAATGAGAGCTACACGAATAAAACAGCATTACTTCCTTCAAGCAAAATGTAAACTGAATAGACCTTAAAATATTCACTCTCTTGTCGTTTCAAACCTGTACGATATTCAATCCACCACATCACATAGGAAGATATTTTTAAGAAAGTTAGTAACCAAACAAAAGTGGCATTTATTCATGTTTATTGTATTGGTACAAAACTAATGCAAGTGGGAAGCTGGCGGTTTCTAACATTCTTCAAAATATCTTCTTTTGTGTTCTGTGGTTGAAAGACATTCATACATATTAAAATGACATGAAAGCAAGTAAACGATGACACAATTTTCCTTTTAAGGTGAACTATGACGTGGTACGTTTGTATTTGCATTTCTTGTGACGAGGTGGGGGGGTGGGGTGGTTAAAGTACAACAACAGAGCAAGTCACTATATCCAAAACGTCAGCACAATCCATCTCACCAGAGGCTGGACATGCCACCGTTTCAAAGTACATAAATTTAAGTCCTCATGAACTATTTCAAACCCAACCTACCAAAACATCAACAGACCCAGCTTCCATTACAAAGACACTTACATTTCACCCGCAACCACAGACCTGAATAGGCACAGTGTTCTACCAGACTGTTATTAAAAGCCGGGTTCTCACAGTCGTGAAAGAGGAAGTCTTCTATCAGCGGCCCGGGCTGGTCGCGCTCGAGAAGGCCGCCTGGAATGACCACCCGCACCTACACTAAATCCAGAGACCCTGAAAGAAATCCTATAATTACAAAAGGAAACACCATACAATACATATGGCAGAATTAGCCAGACAACCCACTATTATGATCCTAAAAATAAAACCTTTCATAAATATTATGCAGAGCCTATAGCTATAGCCGAGCTAGAATAACACAATGTGGCCAATCAAATTCACCTGAGCTGAAAGGAACACAGCCAATAACAGCATTATAGGGTGTGGCCACAAAAATACATTAATACGCACACATTTAGGTTCAAGGATTATAAGAACCTCTAAAACCCAAAAATCACATATATAGTTCTACATACTTACATTAACAGACATATCTAGGGATTAGAATATCGGAGGCTTGGTAGTTTGCTTGGCTTTGGCCAGCCCTTTAGCAAGCTAAAAATAAAATCTTATCATCTGGAATATAATGACCCGGTAACCACCAAAGACAGTCAGACTGTTGAGGTTTCCAGTTCCATCATGCCATAATATTTTTCAACTTTTAAATGTTGTTCATAAGTATATGTTGTGTTTTTAAAAGGACAAACCATGTGCAAAATTATTAATTTAAGCCACTGCTTAGTATTTTCCCCAAAATTAGCGAATCTTCCAAAGGTGGTTTAAAAAATGTGTTTGGAAATGTATAATGATGTCAAAATCCTGTAGTCAAACCACATTAATTCATTGGAGCTTTCACCTGCGTTTAGCAGCGTGTGGAACTGCTGAGTTGATTGAGCGGAGGAGGCGATTATTTGCATATATATTCTTCTGCATATATTTAATGAAGCTAAATTTAAGGTGTTTTAAGGCAGAAAAAATTACTTTCAAAAGACAATGTTTAAAGATGTAATCTTAATGGTCACAGATGAGTTTTAAGGGTCAAAATTATCAACCACAGGGGGACTTTAAATTATCGGTATATGCTTGTCTGATGGTAAAGATTAACTGTATAAGTTGTTTTAGATAAAAAAACCCTGAACATCATTTTTAGGTAATTTGTGAATGCTTCTTGACATGTTATATTGGAATAGCTGGCCTAATGCAAAGCAGCACAGCCTCCAGAGACATTTAAACACATTAAGAGTCTGGGGAGTTGAGTTCTTCTCTTGAGGTTCAGCTGGGCCCTGTCAAAGTGCATCAAAAGCTTCCATATTCGCCTGGAGTCAGTCTAGACTCCGCTAGACGGACCAGAGACTCGTGACTGACTTCCCTGCTGAGCTCAAGCTAAAAAACCCACACGGTCAGATTGAACGGATTTGACTGTGCGGAACTGGACCGGTTCTCCACCAGCAAGTCCTGGTTCTCCAGCTGAGAAAGTCTGAGCCTGAACAAGAAGAAACTACAGTTGAAATGATGTGGGTGAAATGAAGAAGCTTTCCCAAATACGAAATGAAAAACAGAAGGGAGGAGAAACATGGCTTTCTGTGGAAGAATACAATTACTGGAAGATCCACGCAAACACAAAAATGCATTTGCTCACGAACAAACATCCATTACTCAGTTAATGTGCATATCACATTATGACAGAATGACAGAATGAGCACATATTGAGGTAATTAGTGCACACGCCTACACAAGGACTAACCGACAAATGAAAACAATATTACAAGACACATATCTCAGCACAGGCCACACAAAAGACAAGCATGTGTTAAATATAAATGATAATTCTGCAAGTAATTTATCACTGCAATCGGCGTGTCTTCTTAAACATAACTTTTTAACTCTATACATTTTCATAAAACAATTTAATCGCATACTTTACGAAAGATATTAGATATAAACAAAATGTGCAAGTCCAATTAAAATGAATGGACGAATAATTCAACATTCAATATGTCTGAATGGGAATAGGGTCCTATTCAGAATGTAATATAACTTTATAAATATTTCATAAGGTTACACTCTTCAAAAACTTTATATAATTTTTCGTGAAACAACTTACACACAAACAGAATGGATTAAATAATTACATTTTGTTTATATGAAGTTTAAAATGATTTATTAATCAAATAATTCTATTAAAAATTAACCAAAAATATTAGGTGTTCATTAATAGTGTATAATTATTAAGAACATCCATTACACAAACTAATATTTGTACATTTAAAGAAATTTTCAAAATGTTACATACATATTTAGTATTTTCTTAGACCATCTGTAAATAACATGTGATAAGAAATGTTTTATTAAACATACAGCCATACTTTAGCTAGGCATATTTACACTACAAACAAAAAATAATTATCCCTCAGATACATGGCTTCATTCTCAGCTGCTTTGGATAAAACGGTCAACCAAATTACTAAATGGAAATAAAACGTAGAGGTAAATAAATGCATACATCGCAAACAGTGAGCTGTCTTATTCAGACACACCATCTGGCTTGCAGTGACCTGTTATATATTCACATGAAGGCCTTGAAAGTGTGTTTATACTAAGCACTGCAGTGCTAATGTAACCAGCAAATGATTGTGAAGGGATGTGGTGTTGGAATACTGCATCCGTGGTTTAGCTTAAATGTGTGCCTGCGTGTGTATATATACAACAACTGCTTTTGAGCTCTCCAACAACAGTTGATTAACAGGTTTGACACCGCCAACATGACAAATAGCCACAATAAGGCAGTTATTGATCAGTGTGACCTCGGTCTCCTCTTATGGATCTGAGGTTTCTGTAAGAACCCACAATGCAAATGTGATTAATCAGGCAGCTGGTGTTCTATGGAAAGTATTAGGAGAAAAACTGCAATTCTCCAGTTTTTGTAGCTCACCGAAGAGTTTCTAACCCATTAACTGAATCTTTCTGCGTCTAAATCTTTCCCAGAGCTAAAAGGCCTTTTTAAATCCCCGTCTGATGGGATCTGGAAAAGAAACAGACGCAAGGAACAAGTTCCTCCTTTACCAAACCCGCAAGTCTAACATGTGGCTGAAATCTAATGGGTAATAAACAGTGTTTGGCTTTCCACGTCAATACCAATGGACTTGCAGCTGGAGTGGATGCAGTTTTGACATTTTACTTAGACAAAATAAAATAATACAATATTTCTTGTATTAAGCAAACTGTTTGTGTGTGATTGGATAAATATAGTCAACAATGAAGCTAAGATACCACATAAATAATATTGAATCTGTCATTTATGACAGCTGAGGTTTAACTTACGACTAAATTCAATTAAATTGCAACAGCACAAAAAAAAAACAGCAAACAGTAGCATAAACACTTACAGGTTTTGTGTAAAATAATATTTTTTTATGCACACAGTGAGTGAGCTCACCAAATACTTTTAAACAACTTGTTCACACAAAACAGCAGAAACTTGGGATCATTCATTACCACATCCTGCCTCACAGGAAATGAAATCAGCAAAACCAATTCTGATGTTAAAATACGAAGACTCATTCATGATGACTAAAGCAATGTAGGTCCTCCATTAAAAATACTTGTCATGGCATTATTCCTGTTCCAACATGCATGTAACTATGGTAGTTCTATGGTTTCTTCAGATCTTTTATCCTGCGAGCAGACTTTTAAAGCAGCTAATATGCAATGCAGTTCCCTCATCCATCATTTCCCAGCATCAATGTTTTAAATCCAAACCAAACTACAAGGGAAGTTCCCCTTGAAGTATAACCTGAGGTTATGTTCATTGAAGTTGCAATACATCAGATCTTTAAAACCTTCAAATATGATGTTAACAGCTTAGATAAGTAAATATTAGACTACAGTCTCTCCAACATTAACATTTAATTACTAAGAATAACTTTCTCTCTAAAAACTTTATAAATGAGGAGTTGGGTTCTACTACTATACATACACTGCATATGCAAGAGAGAGCCTATGTATATAGACACTCATTGAAGATCAATGGAGAAATAGCTTATTACAGTGGATTTAGGAAAAGAAGTCTCAACTGCCAGACATTGGCGAATCAGCTGTTGTTTGTAAATGGGTATTATAGGAAATTTTTTTTAGTGTGTATTCACAGACTTGACTCTTATATGATATGTAAGCTTGGCAAAAAGTTCTCAAGAATTTAATCTTGCACAGGTTACCAAACGAATCTCGGAAAAACAAGTGTGTTCCTTTAATTTCGGCATATCATCATACATAATACAGCATTGACATGAACCACTAATCCTGGTACCTGTTGGCATGGTAATGCATCATAAATGTCAGTGTAAATGCTCTTACTGGTTCTGTGCCAAGCAGCCAGGTGCCAAGATGGCTTGTGTGTCAGCTGTGTGCTTCAGGTGTGTTAGCTCAAGCATGTCCACCTGAACGTCAGTCACATGACCTGGCATCTGTGGCAACACTGAAAGGATTTTCTCTACTAGATTGTCACCATGGTGTCCAACAGCGCCTATTAACAATACAAATGTTAAATTATAATTGTTGTAGATATTAACAGATATTTAAACCAATTAACAACTGTGTTTAAAGTTTCAACCCTATTGTTCCACCTTGTTAAAATTAATAATAATCACAACTATTTTATCCAAACAAAATTATTTAACAAATTAATTTAGGTTTAAAAAATAAATTATTAAATAGATTAATTAATAATAAATTGATTAACTGATGTTCCACCTGATGTTCAACTCAACAACAAATAAAATACAGATAAGAGATAATATGAATACATACATTCAAATAATAATATATAAATAAGAAATAGAAATAAGACAAGCCAATTAAACTCGATTATTTTGCTTTCGTAATTGTTGGATAACTGTCAACCTTACCATGAAAAGTTTTTGCAAAAGGTATAAAGTATACTTATAGCCAATTTGTCAACATTTGGTTGTTCAAATACAGTAGTAAGTTTCTCTCTATAAATATATAGAGGATTTTTTTTTTTTTTAGGGCATAATTTTTCATGGTCAAGTTGGGGCTATTTTGAGGTTTGTCACATTCATAACACTACATTTTGCTCATCAATGGACATAGAAAAATATAGTCATTATTTTATGTTCTATTGAGAGCTATCGCTCTGTCATTTGTTTGATTATGGTTTGTACAATTAAATTCACATAAACCTTAAGAAATTTGTTGTCTTCCAAAATCAGTGTCCATTTTTTTTCACATCCGTTATCTTTTTTAAATAGAAAACTTGTGCATAGACTGATTTATTTCTGACGTTTAAACACCACCAACAAGGGTTTTGTATGATATAAACAGTAGGTTCAGATTACTCGTAACAATTTTATTCAAAAAGCATTGTTACGTGACATCCATGACGCAAAATGTCAAGTCCATAATGAAATTGTCCAAACCAAAATTCAAATAGAAAATCAATTCGATTAATTGCACTTCCCCAATTTGATTGGCTTTACCATAATCTAACTGTAGATGTAACGTCGTAATAGCAAACTCCAGATGGACATTTATTAACAACTGTAAAAGCATTACGTAACGACTAACCACCAAACCGGCACACACACCTGTAAGATCAAGAGTTCTATCAACAAATACTACGGATGCTTTGTTTTGGGCCACTTTTCTCCTGTTTTTGGCCTGAGGATGACCGGCAAGCTCTCCGGCAATGAGGCGGCTTAGTGGACCCACCGAGAAGCTCTCCTCTCGGGTATTCATGAACTCAAACAAAGCATTAAGAGCCGATGCCAGACTCTTAATCTGTATCTGTAACTCAAGAGGAAGAGACTGCACATCCACGTCCATCACACTCCCAAACCGCCTCTTCTCCAGCTTCTTGCTGTTGATGGCTCCGAGATCCCTTTCCAGTAAGGGAAACAGATGCGAGAAGGCCGGCAGGAGATGGAAGTGCTGACTCAGGGGAGCAAAGACCACAGGAGCATGCATGACCTCAGCAGTGTAGTTCATATCACCCATCCACTCACACAGCTTCTCCTCAAACTGCTCAAACACAGGGGTCCCCTCCAGATCTGTGCTCACTTGATTTGCATGCAGGTGAATGGAGTGAGGGACAGATGTGAAGACCACACAGTACTGGAAGCTGCTGAGAGACACAATGTCTTTAATAATGTCTGCAGTTCTGCCTTTTAACACAGTGCTCACCACAAACACAGCTTTGGCCTCGTGGTCTCCGCCTGACTCGAAGCTCGACAGCTGTTTGACGTTCCGAGCCCCGGCGGCCCACAGGAGCGAGGCTCCCCCGGTCCAGTGCAGACTCTCCATGCAGCAGTCATCCATGAAAACAACAGCTTTGTTGGTTTTGGACAGCACCCTGTCCCATGTTTGTCTGGGGAAAGAGGCGAAGCCTTCTGTGGGCAGCATGTTTTCAAAACACGCGATGAGCTTATTGTGACTTTAAACCGAACTGTCAAACACAACCCATTCAAAACAAACCAGAGAGAGTCTCGCAAAGGTGACGTGGCACGGGGGCGTCGCGATGATTTGACGTCACTGACTGCGCTACTTTAAGTTATAAGTAGACCCAAGTTAAATTTTATATCTACAAATGCAAATATATAACAAAAAATGGACGTTTAACATTTTATTATGATATGTTATCAATAAAATTAATTAGTAGTTGAACAAAAAGGAAAACTAGGAATATTTGCATAATTTATAATTTGTTTGAATGTATGTGATGTCTATCCCTCTGGCAAGGGTAATATTAAGATGTATACGTTTATATTTTGTATTCTGTTGTTTACGTTTGAGATTTATACGCAATAAAAAAAATAAGAAAAATAAAAAGAAGACCCTGTAGCCCACATCTTTTGGTCATGGTATAATACTTCTGTGTTAATGTTTAGTTTATTGTGCATTTTATAAAATGTTTGGATGGATATTTTGATGATGGTAATTTAAATAATGAAGCATTCATTATTAATATATTTATATGACTAGTTAATTTTCACAATCATGAATGCAAATTAACTAACTAAAAGCTCTGTTTTACAATGTTTTATAAAGAATTGGAAAACTTTTTCTGTACTATTCTTCATAGTTCTCATAGGAAAGCAATCAAAACTCTCTGTTTATGTTCTGTCTTCAAACTATTTCAGTAATGTAAAGGTCATGCTTTTCTTTGTTTGTAACTTTTTATTTTTGTAAAAAAACAAAAATGTGTTTCTTTTATCTGTTTTAAATTCCCCTGACTTTATAATATATATTCTATATGTCCCTGTCTGTTGTTAAAAGCACTACTAAAAAACAATATAGAAATTGCTATTTTCTATATTTTGCATATTATCAAATGAGAATATGTTTAATTTATGTCTTTGTTCTGCAATGTTTCCATGCCATTACAGCAACATAAATTACATTTAACCCCAGACAGCAAAACCAACTCTTGTCAAAAAATCAGTTAGGAAATTCAGTTTATCCTTTAAGATCCTATTTGATTCTTAAAATTCTTTTGGATAGTACTTAATATATATATGACAGGGATTTAACATAAAAACAAAAAGTTGAAATGTTTATCATTGATATCATTGATATTATCAGGTTTGCACCCAAGAATAATATTATTTCAATGTTGATAAACAGATAAAAATAAAAACATTAATTTAATTTTAATTATTTATATAACATTGAATCATAACAAAAAACACGAACTCTATCTTTATTTATAGCACAAATCTATTCATGTGAATCATGTACAATTTGTTATAGACTATATAATATAGTTGACAAACCATCACAAACTTACAAAAGTACACATAACTTCCCAACAATGTTTTCTGTAAGAGTTTGATTATTTTATAGTAAAGACGTATCAAATATTATTCATTATCAGTTATAAACATGTCAGTTTCTGTATTGACAAATGTTTATATAATAGTTAACAAATGTTATTGTGAGCCTTCAAACTTCCTGCGTGTCACACACGTGCGCGTGTAGTGAGCTACGTCACTCTGGTAACGCGCACCTGTTACATCAGCACGCAGCGTGTCGTCACTGTGACAGCTCTAACAGCTACATCTCGATCTGTGCATTAGTGTTGAACGTCATCCAATTCACTTCATACACGAGTTCAGTCCACTGATCTGAGCGCAAAAAGAGAGCAGGTCATGTCTGTAGAGAAAACAGCTGACGAGAGTCCTGATGACGACACGGATTGGCTTTATGGAGGTGAGAAACACTGATGGGAAAAGTTTACAATTGTGTGAAATTAAGAAAGACAAAGCACGAACATCTGATGGACTTGTGCCAAAACACACGAATTAAATAGGGAACAGATCCTGTTTGTTACGAAAGAGAGGGAGAAGACCGTTATTTTCCCAGCTGCACGTGCTTGATATTTAAATCAACACACACACACACACACACACACACACACACACACACACACACACACACACACACACACACACACACACACACACACACACACACACACACACACACACACACACACATTTATTATACTATTAAATGAATCACTTTTTTGTCACATCACCATGAGCAGTTTTGCATGTCTTTTTATCATTTGTGTATTATTTTTTGTTACGTTTGACCTTTTTTGATGTTAAGTTGAATATTATTTTTGGTTATTTATTTATTCATAACAAATTTTTTCAGTGTCTAATCCTGTTAAAACATCTCAAAATTTGGCAAAATAATTGTGATTTTGTAATAATGGAGCACAGCCGTATGAGTTCAACTGTTACTAACTCATCTCTCTCTTATAAATCACTTTACTGACATCCTCACTCTTTTCTGTCAAAATACATATATTTCACTTGGTTCATATGTTGTGTTTTTCTAACTAGGACTGGCATTATTTCACTTACTTTTGCTTTGTTACCTCTTTTACTAAATGCTTCTTTTGTGATCCCTTAAGTCGCTTTGGATGAAAGTGTCACATAAATTTAAGTGTCTATCTGTGGAGTTAAATAATAGAACTAATGGGATTATAATAATACTTTTCTCAAAGATACAAAGTTTTAGTTTAAAGCTTAATTTTGTCTATATATCTGTAAGTGATTCATGTGGATGTGTTATTCACAAATGTTGTTCTGTGTGATAATCTACCTCTTTGTCATGAATAGATGATAATTTTGCTGAAGAAGAGACTACAGAAAAAGAAGTCTTCAGGTGAGTGTGAATAACTTTCAAGGAAATGTAGGTTTTGTAGCAATATTTCATTCCCTTGCCTGGTTGTTTATCTAAGCACCTACTGTTATTAAGGTGTTTATTAGGAGTTACAATTGGATTTAAAATAGACTTTACAATGTACAGCGTGCATGAACAGATGCACTTAAGGCCAGGCATACAATGCTGACTGCTCACACTGTTCATGTTAAATAAATAAATGGCAAGTGTGTGGCTTGCTTTCAGAAGAAAAAACACATTTTCTCATACCTCCATGCACTTAAGGACAAATAGTTAGTAGCTCTGCTGCAGTTTTGCAATATCCTCACAAGGAGCAAAACTGATTTGTCAGAAATACAATAGCTGTCCAGGAGAGGATAATCGCCTCGTCTCTATACACTGCTTAAATAATGTTGCTGCCCGAATCGAAGAAAGTGTAACGACTTGTCCGAAATCAGCTTATATTTGGATGAAAGTCTATTACAATAATAACAAATGACAAAGTGTATGCACGGCCTAAAGGCAAATGTACTCCCATTTACTCGCTTACCAACATCTGATTAATTTTGTTCATACTCTAAGTCAACAGTATTCTATTGTCTGTTAAAAAACATATGAAAATAATTTTTGGGACTTGGTGTTTTCTGAAACCGTCCTACATAATGTAAAGAGCATTCTGTCAAACTTTGATATCACGAAAATTGACTTATTAAGACCATATCAAAGATCCAAATCATATAAAAAATGCTGGATTAATAAATGGCTTTACCTCATAATAACATTTGAATACTTTTCACATATTATATATATATATATATATATATATATATATATATATATATATATATAAAACGTGCTGTATATGTATAGTGTATATACACACAGTTAATATAAGACACACAAATATTTGCCCCTGATTTTCATGGTTTGGTATGAAGTTCAATACTTTCATTTCAGCAACAAAAATACGGAATTAGTAGCTGAACTGCTTCAATAATCTCTAGATTTATTAATGCAGCATTTTGTTGACACCACAGTGTGTAACATTTCTTCTTAAGCCCCAATCAGACATCCGATTAATTCATTTTTATCAAGCATGCATGCTTGCCAACTTAAATCAGTGTTTCTTCATGTTTGATTTAATTTCCATTTATGAATGTTCTCAGCAGAGTCTTAAAACTCTTCCAATTTATATTGGGATTTTAGTTCATGGCAATGTAAGTATCAATAGAGAAATGTTATATTTATAAAATAATATGAAAATAAATAACTCTCTATTGTAATATTACAATGGTTCATGCAATTCACATATAAAAAATAAAACGTATGCTTTATAATATTACAGATTTGGAAATGTAAGAAGAAATATTTGACACATTGTTAACAACTCCCAACATCACACTATAAAACATAATGTCCTGTATAGTTTGCAGATACTTGCTTATGCAAAAGGAAATTATTTTCCTTTTTGAATGAATGGTCAACACACACATTATATCATGTGCACATTGTTGCATTAAAATTTAAGTGAGAATTTGCATGTCTGTGTTTCAAATTCAGAATAGAGTCTGACACAATTTATTCTCTTTGAGGGCAAGTAGTGCTTTATAAATGAAGCGTGTACATTTAATGCCCGTTTCACCCCTTCATAATGACCATGGGCGCACGTTAGCGGTATGTGGCATGTCCGTGTCCATGCACCTCTTTGGAAAAATGCAGGGAATGTGAATGAAGCCATGCGTGTATGAGGAAACTTTTTGGACGCTTGTTAAATTCAGCAGTTCATTGGGCACTGTATGTGAGGAAGGCTGATTTGAGCTTCTCTCATGTGTTTATCGGAGAAGAAATAAAAATAATACAAACCATTGTGTATTTTTTAACTTCTCATTACAGTTACACACGATAGCTGTTTTATTTTTGCAGTCAACGCAGCTATTTTTACCGGTCGAATTGCTTTAGCTTCATTAGAGTGAAGGCAAACCTCAAAGCAAAGCAGGAATTTTTCCTCACATTGCGATGGCTTTAAGTAAGTCCGATGAGGCTCTGGTGATATAGGTCTCAGACTAATGTAGGCCTGCAGCTATAGATGTGCTTTTAAATTGATCTCCCTCATTGGGTTTATTTGCAAAGTGTAAAAGTCTTTTTATTGTTTTAAAGCATCAGCTGCATGATTAAATCAGACTGTTTCATGTGCATCCCAAATACATAATGGCTTATATCTTACCCAACATTGACCTTAGACAACATTTGTAATATGTTTAATGGTTAATAATGTATGTTTTAGTGCAATGCTTACAGAGATATGTATAGGTTGTGTCTGTGGAAGTATAAAGGGGGCATTTAATTAGATTTAACGATGTACTTTATTTCCTACTTTCACAACACATTACACCACACTGCGTTTATAAAGGACTTTGTAAACATCCCATCTGGCTTTAATTTGTGAATAAATATTAAAAAAGTTTTTCCAGCTAGACTTTGATATTATAGTACAGTATTACTGCAAAAATAATGATAGAAACTACAATAATAAAAAGGTTATAGTTTACCCAAATCAACAATGATATACACTAAAGTTATTTCAAACCTGTATGGTTTCTTTCTCAGAAAACTAAAGGTATTTTGAAGTATGTTAGGTACAGCCATCCACTAACTTGCATTGGTTTTGTGTTTATACGATAAAAATGAAATCACTACCAATGTTCTTCAAAATATCTTCATTTTTGTTCTGTGGAAGAAAGAACCTCATTCAGATAAAGACAAGAGGCTAAGATGATGACAAACTGTTCATTTTGACTAAACTATCACCAGATTGATAGTTTAACAATATTATTCTGTACCTATTACTTTTATCTGCTAGTTTGAATGGTGATGTTTTAATACTACATGTAATCCTGTTTTAGTAAACAAGACATCTGAAATTGGCAATTTTTTATGTTACTGCTTTGTCTCTTATTTTTTGTTCGTCTTTGGTCTGTCTTTAATGGCAACATCACTCTCTTCTTTAGTGCTCTTATTGGTGATGTTGATGGTGTAAATGGAATCAATTATCAGGTACAGCACTTCAGCTTTTAAGTTAGTCATCATAATGAAAATGCATTTACTTCTTTTGCTATTACGTCTTTCCCTCACAATAGGAGAGTGAATCAGATAGTGACGATGATGATGTGTGTGTGACCATCGGTGACATTAAAACAGGTGGATCCCAGAGCTTGTAAGTAATGTAGTTAGATAATACTCATTTGCAATCAATTTATGCATTTCCTTTCAGTTAAATGGACATTTAATTTATATATTTGATAAACATGTGCAAACCCCTCAGTTGAGCTATAAAGAGACCTTTTTTTCTGTAGATCATTTTTTTGTCGATTATTTTATACTTATTTTATACTTATTTTACTTATTTTAACATTTTACATTGAAGTTACGCTAAAAATATTTTGTGTTTAAAAGTGAATATTTGCTATAGTGAGATTGTTTGTGACTTTTTCTGTAGATCATTAGGGTCCAGTTCTATTAGTCTGAATATCAAAACCTCAGTATCAGGTAATCTCCATTTTTCTTTCTTATTTTTTCTTCTTTCCTTCTTACTTTTAACCTTTGACCTTTAAGTTCAGCCCTAAAGGAACATTCTGTACTCAAGTGATACAATACAAGTGAATGGCTGCTGCTATTCTTTCGGTTATCAACAAAATATGTTCTTTTTTGTAATGCAAATTATATTCGTACAGCTTTGAAATGGCAAGAAGGTGAGTAAACAATGAACACATTTTCATTTGGTGAACTATCCTTTTAAAAATAAAAAATACAGTATATATTGTGATCAGTGTATTATAATGATCAGTATATTACAAAGCATGATAGTTATATATAATGTGTAATTATATAGCTTATTATATTTTAATAGTTTAATTTGAGATATTTAGGCCAAACACATAATAAGACATATGACACATAATTAATATTCGTGCCAGGCTAATGAGGTTTATAAATTATCTCCCAACTTTTCATATTGTTCCAATACTCCTGGTATACAAAACTGAAATTATTTTTATTATAAAACAAAAACACTTGAAAGATTAATCCCACTCTCTGTCCTAGTTACAGCACAGAGAGAACCCGGAGTGTTGGTCCTATTCAAACAGAGAATCTGTGTATACAAACTTAAAGATTAATGAATGTTCTAATAGCTGAGGCGATTTATTATCCGAAATTAAAATATTCCAATATGGACTTTTAATTTATATAATGTATAATATATATTTATTAAATCACCATCATTTCATCCATGAAGAAAGCTTTGAGTCTGATTAAACTGCACTGCTGAGAAACCTCAGGCCATTTTTCAAGGCCTGGCTTGATCTGCGTGTGGGATTCCAGCCTATAATGTCTTATCTACTCTGAGCCAGGCTGTGAGTCCAGAGCACTGGAAGTGGATGCTGAGGGCCGTATCCTGGAGGCAGATGGGGAGACTTTTGAAGAGAAGCCATGGAGAAAGCCAGGTGCAATGCTTAAGAAGTGTGTGCACCTCTGTTCAGATGTGTTCATTCTTAGTACAGTCTCACTGTGCAATTTTGGTTCTAAACGCAGGTGCGGATCTTTCTGACTACTTTAATTATGGTTTTAATGAGGACACCTGGAAGACATACTGTGACAAACATAGACGACTGCGCATGAGCTTGGAGATCTTAAGCCTGGGCTCCTCTAATAAAATAATGGTATGCTTTGCATATATGAATACTTTAATGCCTCGTCTCATTTGTAAAAGGTACTCTCTTTTTTTTCCTTAAGGTTCATTCCAATTCTAGTGATCCGTCAGAATACTCATCTATCTTGTCCAGGTACCTGCATTAACCCTAAAATTGTATCCTACCCTTGGTAACATATTGTCTTTTGTCTTCATTTATTCCCACTTGTCATTTAAAATCTTTTCTCAAAATGTCTACAGAAAAAAGTAATGTTTTAGTAGTTCAGTTTACATACACAGGTCAAAGGTTTGGGACACTTAAAATGTATTGCATTATTTAAAAAAAAAACTGCCTAAATGTCTGAAATTATTTTAAAGGACAAAAATATAATTAAGCAATATTTTTCTCACAAAAAGCTTTCATTTATTTAATAATTTTTTTTTTTGAAATAGATTAATTTAACCTATTGTTGTAGAAAGAAAAGCCAGTAATATTTTGGGACTTTCAGAATTTTTTAAAAAGCATAATAAAACAACAAGAAAACATTAAAATGTTTGTTTTAGTTTTCAAAGTTTATTAAACTTATATTTTTCTATTATTTCATATTTAGTATAATTCCTTAATTTATCACCATTATATGTTTATTATTACTCTAAAATATGGAAAAAATATGAATGCATGGGTGAGTAAGTGTTCCAAAACTTTTACCGGTGATGTACAGTGGAAGTCATTAGGGTCAGTGGTGTTTAGTTCCCATCCTTCTTCAAAATAATTCTTTTGTATTCCTACAGAACAAAGATTCTTTACAAAAGTTTATCTTCCGTCATGAGCATTAAAAAGGCTACAAGAGGCATACGCCTACTATGTACTCTAGTATGAACCTATTGAGGTAGATGGCATATTTTATTTTTGCGAAAACAAATGTTCCCTGTCGTACTTTTGATCTTTGAGCAGCACATGCTGTTGAATTGTTTGGTATAATCGCAGCTTATTTACCGTGCGTGCCAGCCGTTTTTGCCAGTAACAGCATCATTACAGTCATAATGGCTTTCTGCTGCCTCGTCCTAACCCTCCACACGCATACCACCATCCCTGTTTTCTACGCTTACATTTCATTTTATTTCTATCTTGATTTCTTTCAGCTCTTGTTTTTGTTCTTTTCTAAAGATATCATCCTGACTGTGATAACATTCTGATATTTCTCAGTTACGATGTGTTTACTAAGACTCACACATAAACACACACACCGTGGTTGAGTCCTGGTTGTACAGGGTCTGCCTTTGGTCCAGGGCAAGAGTTAGCGGGGGTGACTTTTAATCAGCCGATTCCTTGAACCACTCAGATCAGTTGAAGGTTATGCCTCGCTCAGGGGGACATGTATTAGCCGGAGCGTTCAAGGATAAAGCAACAGTCCGGCTTTCATTATTGCATGTTAGATACAGACTGTTTGAGGGAGTCGTTTCCAGGAAGTTCAACATGAAGCATGGGGTAACATTTTCAGATTGAAATAAGCCTCTGCACGCAAGAGGATTGGTAGGCTTTAAAATGTGAAGTGAAAATGAATATTAGTGTTTATTCGAACAACGATGCTGAGAGGATGTGCCATGTTGTTAAAATAGTGACGGCTGTAAAAATCAATACAAAATAAAATGACAAAACCTTTGTGAACAAACTATTACACAACATTTTTTCAAACAACGTATGGAGCCATTCGTTTTTCATTAAAACCATTTCTCTCTTACTAACTTAATTTTGTGTCTACACATGTTCACTTACCAACTTTCTTCAAAATATCTTTTGTGTTCTGTGAACTAGAATAGAATGCATCAAAAACCAGCAGATACGGTTATAGTTTTTATTGAAACCAATAAAATTCCCAGTAAAACATTACATTTTCGATTGTGTTTTTAGCTATTTTCTTTTCAGCAGGGTTGTGTAATGAGCACAAACTGCAAAGTTAAAAGTGGGGTATATTTTATAGGGGCAAAACATCATAGAATTCATGCTAGCTGGTCGTTAATGCTTAAATGTTTTTTAGAATAAATTCAACCCTAAGGTAAGACAGCACATAAAGATAGCCGTTTAAATCCATGTATGCTGAAAGCAGGTGAAAGTGCAGTTTTAGGTCTGAAAGTTTCAGTTTAGTGAAATTGTGAGAGATCTTTATAGACAAGCTGAATGTGTTATTTAGAGTTACTTTTACACTTTATTTCCACGTATAGTGTTTCATACCCTATTAATCCTCCCATTTTATTTGAAACATTTTCTGTGACTGAAATGGGTTATTACACACTATATGTGAGCCACTGTGTGCGTGTGTCCTTGTTCCAGGGGACTTGAAGATTTATGAATGGTCATGACTACCACAGCACACATTCAAGTTTGTAACTGCTGTATGTACATGAGCTAAAAATATTCGTGCTGCGCACATGAGAGATTCCCAGATCAAAATGGTGCTGGCTGAGTTGCATGTTAAAGTGTGTGTGTGCAATGTGTCCTATAATAGAAAATTATGTGAAATTTAATGAAAACATTTTAGTATATTTAAAAGTGATTCTATCATTATTTACCTGCCCTTTTGTCATCGTTTCAACCCTGTATGACTTTCTTTTTTTCTCAAAAAAAATATTTGAAGATTGTTGGTAACAGACAGTCACTTTGGTTTTGTAGAAACAAAATATATTCTTTTTTTTTCTACGGAAGAAAGTAAGTCTATTTTGGGGTGAACTAACACTTCAGTAATCACTCAGATATGAAAATATGGTCATTATCTCTGATATGACCTTATGCAACAAATCTTTTTTAAATATCTTTTATTTCATGTCATTTCAAGGGCACCTTTATGGTATAAAATATATCAACAATAGAAAGTAAGTCATATGAATGTTACCCTATAGTGTCCTCAAGAAAGTACTTATGACTGCCCTGATCATCATAATGTGCGATGTGAATTTCATCCCCTTGACTCACGCATATGAACTTTTAATGGGTTATCTCTGATTTATGTGTGCTCGTGTGGATGTGGTAACAGAAAGCAAAGTGGCACCATCGATGTTATTGGAGGACAGACTGGGACCATCAGTCGTGTGGAAGGCCGAAGACGTCACAGCGCGGATGAAAATAACATCCAGGTCTATATGTGTGTGTGATAAAGTCAATTGTTCTAAAGAGTGTGCTTTAGCTGCTGCATGTGTGTGTTGTTGCAGATCGTGTCTGAGCAGTCCTCTGATACAGAGCTACCTTCCCCAAAGCTGCTGCCATTTTTTCCTCCAAATATCCCACCTCCACCTTTTCCCCCTCCCTCCATCAGCACAGCACCCACCCTTATCCCCCCACCACCACCCGGTAAGTTTGCTCCTTACACAGATACACGGTCAGCACAAAAGAGACTACCTTGTATCTTGTGACGTAGTTGCGTGTGTGCATGTTGCCTACGACATTGCAGGTTTTTGTCCTTGAGGAAAATTCTCACAGTTTCAAAATCAATCAGCATATTAGACATCACTTGTTTTCGGCCAATGTATTCAGGGTAAAGCAGAATATTAATATCATATTTCATGTTATATTTTAGAAAACATAAGGGTTTTGCTTACATAGATCTATGGAGGACTTTATTCTAATTGGTCAATTGTGATATTCTTATATGATTTATTATCATGAATTTACATTTTATAATTTAAGAGGTGGTTCAAAGGAAGATCGAGTGATCATTATTCACCTTATTTTCATTTCAAACCTGTTTGACTTTCACAAAAGAAGATATTTTGAAGAATGTTGCAAGTGAACTGAAAGTATTAGTTTTGTGTCTATTCAATAGAAGTGAATGGTAACTGCCATTGTTCTATAACAAGCATTCTTCAAAATACATTCTTTGTGTTTTTTGGAACATAGATAATCAACCCATTTGGGTGGATTTTGGCCTTTTTTCTGTACATGACCTAGTCCAGATGATACTGTACTGTACCCATATCCTTAAATGGCAATAATATTACCAATGGAATATGTAATATTCGTTTGATTTATCCTCATTTTTAAAGAGTCCAAGTCAGGTCAGAGGTCATCTTGATAAGTTTTTTTATTTCACTGCATTGTACATATGGCCATCCGCAGGGAATTTTTGGTTTCCATGATGACATTTGTCCTTGGCGTCATGGATTTACACCCATGTTGAGAAACACGCTGTGTTCTCCTGACCTGTTGGTTGATGAAAAGCTCCTGTTTAAACTAAACACTTGCTATTGGTCAATTATAGAGGTTCTGTGCTTTAAAAAAAATATAGCACCCTACTTCTTCGCCTTAAAACGTAGCTTAATATGCAGTGGAACAAATATCATTGTACTAATGACGGGTTCTTGAACCTTAATGGGGTTGTGATGGTATATGAGAAGCAAATAGCCCTGTGTGTATGGGTGAAAGATCAGGAGCTAAATCAGATGAGCTCCAGCTGTTTGTGTTTCCTCTGACAGCTATTAAATATTGAGATCGCACTCATCTCCACAGGAGTTTCAATACACATGCGCTTATGCTGCCACATCTGTTTCCAGGCGTGTGCAGCTCTGTCCAGTTTTTGGACCTTTTTTCCAACATCCTTATCAGATACTGCTCTGCCACATTTTGAACAGGAAGTTCACAGCTGAGCTTTCTCAACTCGGCTATTTTTCTTCTTCAAAGCTCAGTCAGAAATCACCTTCTGCCAAATCCTTGCCAGCTCTCCTCCGACCCACTGAAACTCACCCACTGCCTCTTTTCAAGACCCCCCCACCCCCCTTTAATACAGTCCAAATATTAAACTTCCTGGTCAGGCCCAGCCTTTGAAGTCTAGTATTTAATCCAGAACAGACCAGTTTCGTTTTATCAAAGTACTCCCGTCTACATCTATAAGTTATAGGCTACTCTTTCGAAGTCTCTACCCCTGCGGATACCGCTGTCCTGTTACAGTCATGCTGTTCCTTTTGTGTTGCTAATGTGCTGCATGCTTCTAAATATAGCTCAGGGCGGGAAGAAAGAAAAAGTGCCATGCCAGCAGAATCGTGGCACGAGAAATGTGCTGAATGACCCAGCTGTGCTGAGAGAGAGAGAGAGAGAGAGAGAGAGAGAGAGAGAGAGAGAGAGAGAGAGAGAGAGAGAGAGAGAGAGAGAGAGAGAGAGAGAGAGAGAGAGAGAGAGAGAGAGAGAGAGAGAGAGAGAGAGAGAGAGAGAGAGAGAGAGAGAGAGAGAGAGAGAGAGAGAGAGAGAGAGAGAGAGAGAGAGAGATGGTGAGCGCATGATGTTTTCATTTAATGAGGTTGTGGAGGGAAAGCATTTTTGAAGGTAAATCAAATAACAAATTTGTTTTAATAAACAGATTTTGTACGGATTTGATTGAATATTTCTGTATGGAAGGACATCCTCTACTTTGATGCTTTTAGAAAAACGAAAGATAAGATGGCCACGTGTCATTATCGCAAATAAACCTGGATTGATCTGCATCCAACATTAAGTTAATTTAAAGTGATAATTATTATCTACTCTCTTGTCATTTTAAACCTGAATGACTTTCTTTCTATCGCAGACAACAAAAGATGTTTTGAAAGACGTTGGTAGATTGCACGTAATATCTTGCATTGTTTTTGTCTACACAATGGAAGTTAATGGGTGTCACTGCTGTTCGACTGCCAACTATCTTCAAAATATCTTACTTTGTTTTCTGTAGAAGAAAGCAAGAGGTTGAGTAATGATAACATAATTTTTAATGACATGCATAGCTAAACTTCATAACTTTTGCATCAATTTCGCCATCTTACATTTGTGTATAGCATTATTAATTACTGCCAAATAAAAACACTAAAAAGTAATATATTCGGCACTTGGGGCACCAGAATTTTGTTAAGCAAAATCCAAAGTCCCATATTATGTCATACCCAAATTGAAAATAATAAAACATTTTTTTTACAGATTTCAATTTAATTCAACATTATCTTGGTACAAGAGACATTAAAGTAGTCAAAATTACAGTCACTAGATTAAGCAATGGGAAATTAAATTGTGTATTCTGTAGATCCATGTAATAGACCCTGTAAACTTTAAAGTATCTAAACTTCACTTTGGATAAAGAGTGAAGAAAAACAGAGATTGACAGATGGAGAAATTAGAAAAGCTTAAATTGTGCAATTAAGTTATTATACCCTTCATAGGCAACCAAGCATACAACACCAACCTTATCAAACACTGACTACACACATGCATGCACAAACACACACACACACACACGCATGCACGCACGCACGCACGCACGCACGCACGCACGCACGCACGCACGCACGCACGCACGCACGCACGCACGCACGCACGCACGCACGCACGCACGCACACACACACACACACACACACACACACACACACACACACACACACACACACACACACAAACACTGACCTTATCAATTCTCATAGTATCATAAATCACAGGCTAAGATTTTACAACCTACCACAACATTTAAACAGTAAGTGTAATTTGTAAAAAATCATTTATACATTAGTTATACTACTATGAAGTAAGATACATTCTACATGATAAACGAATCTTGAAATTATGTGGGTTTAGAAAAAATTCCAAGTTTCAAGGACAACACCAAGTTAACAGGGTACATGGACTGCCGCTGCATGTCTACCTTATTCTGTGTTAACCAGAATTGCACGATTTCTGTGTTCCTCAAATTACTGTTATTCTTACAGCTTTTTTTTGTCATTTCTGTTGTTGTTAAGAACTTTCTTTCGGAGCTGGATCCCATCAGGGGTCTGTGGAAAAACAAAAGGGGGGATGGTACCCAGATGTGCATGAATATTTGCGTCTGTGGCCGGGTGTGATCAAAGCAGATAAGTGTCTCTGCCATGTGAGGGAGAGTGCTTTTTGGGGTGCTGTGAAGGCCCATTTGTTTTACACACGCTTTTAAGGGGTTTGGATGTCACGGTTAGCATGGACCGTAAAAGTTGCAGGCCACTGAGTTTGTTGAATTCTGATGTCTGGACGTCTTATAAACAGTGTTGACTCATTTGAAGTCTATACATCTGGGTACACACATGTGCAATGT
Source organism: Triplophysa yarkandensis (assembly GCA_033220385.1). Taxonomy (NCBI): domain Eukaryota; kingdom Metazoa; phylum Chordata; class Actinopteri; order Cypriniformes; family Nemacheilidae; genus Triplophysa; species Triplophysa yarkandensis. The sequence continues at coordinate 11,518,909 of CM065658.1, read as the reverse complement.
TGTACACGCATTCAAAATGACAATTTTTGTTTGAAGATCATTTTATCTGTTGTTTATATTGTGCTGCAGTTTGTATGAGAAACTATGCCTTTGTTTTTCATGCTTTTTACGTTAATTTAGTATAGCCATTTTTTATGGTTATGAGAGTTTTATTTATTATTAACATAATATTATTTTTTCTGTTATTTTAGGTTTCAGTTTACCTCCCGGTGCCCCTCCACTTATGATACCAAGGTATGTGTTCATATGAAATACATAAAGGGATAGTTAAAATAATGTAATAAATTACTATGCTTGTTTTTTCAAACCTGTATGACTTTCTTCTGCAGAAATAAAAAAAGGAAGATATTTTGTTATATGTTGGTAACTGGCACACGTTTACTTGCATTGATTTTGTGTCCTTACAAGTGAATGGGTCCTACTGCTGTGTGGTTACCACCATTCTTCAAAATTTCTTTGTTTCTGTTTTGCATCAGAAATTAACAAGAGGGTAAATGATGACAAAATTTTGATTATTTGGCGAACAATCACTTTAAAACTTGTGCCGTATTAATTAAACAACACTGCTGAAACAATTCAATAATTCATTTTTCTTATTACTCATGGTTTACTTGAATAACTAAAATAATTGTAGCAGTTTTATCTGTTGTTAACTCATTATGCCTACAGGCTATTTTTGTCTGTTTATGTAATTATATTATTGTTTACTAAAGCATATCAGTTTTTGCAGTGATACCTAAAGAATAGTTTAATTTCTCTGCTTGTTAAAACATAATACAATACATGACATGTTTCATGTTTCATGAATCATACAGTTTATAACCTATATGTATATCCATATACTGTATGTGTTTGCAGGTTGCCATTGTATAGATACAGGAGGCGCAGCGGCCTAATGTGCATTTGTAAACACAAATGTAGCAGATTACTACACAAAATGAAGAGGAAAAAAGACAGAGTCAGAAACAGGGAGAGAAAGAGGTAGAAAGACGAAAAGGGAGACAGAAATGCAGAGACAACAATGCATTTTCAGGATTAAAGAATATTTGGAAATTCATCTAATGTTGATCAAACGCTGAAGAATGGTGTTTTAACTTGACACATATCGACTTGCAGCTTGCTGGTAACATTCAATATTGTATGCGCCTGATATGCATAATTCTTTGAGAAAATTGAAGATCCACGCAAATCACTAGTATCGAAATATTTTTAGTAAATTCTTCACGTCAAATGAAAGAACAGTTTCACATAATAGCAGTATGTGAATGAAAGCCCATGAGAACGAGAGGAAAGAGCCGAGAAAAGTTGAAATGTCATCAAGCGATGAGGCTCAAACATTTTGTGTCCCTCCCGACATGTTGATTGACACTTCTTAACTCTGATTGAAAGCTTTTATTGAGGCTTGGGGACGGTAAGACTGGGCTGCTGTAACAAAAGCTTTTCCCATTTTTCTGAGACTAGTAACATCAGTCTCTCTTCCTGCATGCAGTATGTAGGCCAGCTCATCAAAGTTTCACTTCAGACTGTAGAAGAAGAAAAAAAGAAGACAAAAGTCCCCTCTGCTTCAATTAATCCCAAGTGACTGCCTGTCTTTCAATTTAAAAAATTACTTATTCAGTTTTAATCCTCCTTTTTTAGTTCATACTTCTGCTTGGCTTTTACAGAACAATGGCTAACATGTGTTTCAAAGGGATTGTTCCTCTGAAAATGAAAATTCAGCCACTCTTAACCTATAAGCTAGTATTATTTTTTATGATTTTTGAATAACCTATTATTATTATTATTGGTTACTTATTAATAATTTATTTTCTTAATTAATTAGTATAGATTTTGCAATATAGTATTTTCACTTTGGGTAACTACATATTCTACTACTCATTGGTGTTATTTACGAAGCCTGATAGACAAGGATCTTTATGTGAAAAGGCCTATAAAAAGATTATTATTTGAAAATATTCGATAGGTTCTGACCAACATTTACTTAAAATGGCTAATATGGTTTTGTGTGTCTGTTCATCTCTCCGACGCCACAGCTTTTCTTCCTAGCCCCAAAAATACAGTTTAAAGTCATCCCCAACGAAGCCGAAGGCCAAATAAGGCAGGGAGAGACACAGACAAGGTGGCCATGCTTGTTCATTTGACCTCTTGTTTACAGGCATCCAGTCCTCCCCATCCACCCATGCATCATACTTTACCTCCTTCTGTACTCTCTATGCTCTCTGTGTCCCCATGACAGACATCACAGTCTCGACTGAGTGTCTCCCCACTCACTTTTCACTCCCCTTTACAATTGGCAGCCATCTTTATCACAAGAACATTCTTATGGTTCTTATATGAAAACTAGGAGTGGGTCAAAAATAATGGAAACTTCAACTTTTAAAATCTCTCTCCCTTGTTCATGATGTCATAAAAAGAAACAGCAGCCTCCAAGGTTTAAAGAGACAGTTGACCAAAGATATCTGTCATTATTGACTACGCCTCTTTTCATTTGAGGCCTGCATGACTTTCTACTGCAGAATTTTTTTTAAAGAATGCTGCCAACTTGCACCGATTCACTTGCATTGATTTGTGAATGGATGCCAGTTACAATGGCTGTTCAGTTACAAACTTTCTTTGAAGACACGCTTGTTTGCAAACCTTGTTTGTAAATATTAAACAAAAGCATTATTAGCTTTACAATTTACCATGTTGTTCATCTCTTTCCTTACTCACATTTATTTCTTAACCTTTAACGCCAGTGTTCTCTGATAGGTTGAATTGTCTAGTCTACTGTCATTTTGGCTTTCAGATACTCAAACTGAACAATTACGTGGCGACATCAAGCGAATCCTGACGTTTGCTTTAGTCCAAGACATCTGATTTCTTTTGAAGATGATAACTTGATCATGAACTTTGGGACATGTAACTTTGTAACTGATTATTTAAAGTTACTAATGAAAACACAAATACATTATAGAAATGTTAAGGTTTAGAATCTGAAAAGCACTTAAAAATAACTTATTTTATATTCTGCAGAAATCGGAAAATCGGAAGTCATCCGGGTTTTAAATGACAGGAGGATAAAACATAATGACAACATTTTGTTTTGGGGAAATATTACTTTAATATATACTAGGTTGTTTTCATGTTTTGTCATTGTCAGAATATCCAGAAGATAAGTTGTCCCTAAAGTTCAAAGGACCTGGAACAAATACAGCCATAAATGGTCACACAAATATATGTTACTATTGAGATTATATTATTTAGTTAAAATTGTCCCAATTTACTATATCAAAATCACATTCTGCTAAAATAAACAGGGTTAATTAGTAAAATTCAAAGAAATGTGAAAATATATAAAAGAAGTAGAACCAAGTTCCAAAGTATTTCCCCTAGTGCCAGTAGGATAAAGGACTGTTTTTCTTAAAGTCTTTTATTATCCCAATATATTTTTGTTCTTTTTATCTCTGTCTCTATGCAAATATTTCCCTTTTCACTCTCCTCACCCAGCTTTCTCTTTTTCCTTCTCATTTCCCAGTCCTTAACTTTGCTTGTTTCTTCTTTTTTCTGTTGTTTAAAGAATGGTTCCTCTCACGTCTTGCTCTCTCTGCCAAGTCCAAACATCCTTGGAGGAGTTTCCGTTCGTCCAAGCCCTGCCAACCAACTGTATAATTCATGAATCATTTCCTCTTGTACCATCAGTCCAAATAGCTCTTTTCTTTTTCTTCTCCATCTTTATGCATCCTCTCCTTGATATTTCTCACACATACGCAACACATGCTGTGTACGTGTTTTAAGGGCTCTTATGTTAGGGCCAGAAATAGAAAGCCCCGTGGCCCATAAGGCTCTCTGGGAGATTGTTTTAATTTACATCATCTTAATGTTGTAATGGCTCTGTAGTCATTAAAATCGACAGTGTTTACCATTAATACTTGTTAAAGGAATAGCTCGCCCCAAAATTTTAATTCTTCTGTCAAATTGTTTATAAACGGTGTAAATTTTGTTCTGATGAACACTAAAATATATTTGGAATAATGCATATAACTAAACTCTTCTTGGACCCGATGTATGTACTACCATAGTAGAATAAAAAACTTTTTTAGTTTTGAACACAAAATGAGATATTTTGAAGTATGTAGTACAGCAAACATTTCTGGGACACTTTTGACTACTATTGTTATTTTTCCTACTATGATAGTCAACGAGTTCCAATAACTGTTTATTTTTTAAGCAAAAATAAAATAACAAAAATATCTTTCTCTGTTTTTAACCAAAAAAATAATAAAATAAATGTATGCAGATTTGGAACAACGAGAGAGCTTAAATCAGAGACAGAATTTAAAATTTTTGGCTAAACTATCATTTGGGGAAGAGGCATTTTAAGTGACTTTCAATTAGTCAATGTTTCACTCGCAGCAATTCTTATATTTTTTATGTCAACACTAACTTTCTATGTAAATTAGGTTTGTCATAGAACACGCCCCATTTGCACAATGTGATTTGACTGTTTAAAGCAGTTTCATTGCACCATTATTAATCTTGAAAAGCAGGCCGTGAAAGTTTTTTCTTTACATTTTCCATGGTCATGACAGCAGTTATTAATCAAACAATAATGACATGATGGAGAAAAGCATTAAAACCGGGCATATACCCAGACATACATTCTAGTTGAGCGCACTTCCTGCATTTTAAAGACTCAGATGCCTGGATCATGATGGAGAGATGCTCAACATTCCCAAAATAGCATACTCGATTATGGAAGCGTTACATGTCTTTCACAACCCGGTCACAATGAGCAATCATTATAATGGCACGTTTGCACGGTTACTTGATTTGCATAATTTCTTTCACGAGGTGGTGCAAATAAACAGTGTTATCAGCGGTATTCATTCTTGGTGAATTCCCTCCTCAGCGCTTGGTTTGATTAGATGTCTTGAGATTTGGCATCCACATCCGGTTTGGTTTCATTAGTTTACACAACATGTCAGCGGTCCCTCAGCGCATCTTAAATATCAGCAATAATGATTTTGTTGATTTGTTTATTAACCCGAGTGACGCGGCGGAGGGGTGGAGTCTCGGCACAGCTCTAGCATGAGGTCATTAGGGCCGAATTCGAGAGCGATTAGCCGTCTTAATGAGGCAGCCGCTAACTAAGGCTCGCCCCAAGGGTGAGATAAGACTGCAACTGCAGATCATCATTACATTCATTATTATAAAATCCTCCACTCGTCTCCTGTTGTCTTTTTCACTATACAAATCGATAAAGCTAAACGGATTGAAAAGCGCAGGCTGATTTGAAATATAATAATAGAAAGTTAGAGATAAAACGGCATACAGGATAAGGCCAGAAAGAGAAACCAGAACAGCAACATCTCTTCCAGAGATATTATTAGAATCAGTGCACTCATCTTAAACAACACCTGACCACAAGAAGTTCTGTTGGATGCAGTTTCTCTCTCACAGGCGTGCTGCAGAACGGCCAGGATTTATGGATCAGCGATAGCTTGTTTGCCAGATTGGGATCAGCTGTTACACACAGATAGACATATAGTCATGCGCACAGTCACACACTTCTGGCAGATTAGCGGCCGCATGCTGCACATTGACTTTATGCCAGCAACATCAAACAGTGAGGAAATTGAGCTCTGAAAGAGAAGAGAGTCTTTTGATCATTTCAAAAGTTCAGTCTGCTCTTTTAGTTTGTCTTAGTAATTGGCTGGATTTGTTTCCCTCGCTTTGTTGTTAGTTATAAGTAATGGGGCTTTGTTGCTTTAAGTGACCTTGGAGCATATTTCTCTGTGCTCTTTTAATTAAGTGTTCTTCAAAATAAGCTTGTTTTATGGCCCGCATGGGAAAAGCATACAACAAGCATTTTTTCTCTTAAAGAGAGAGATTGAAGTTGAAGCAAGTGATGCTTAGACTAAAAAAATTAACTAAAAATACACTGAACAAAAACATGTACAGTATAATACTTACAATGGTAGTCAGGATGTACTTTAAGTTTTTAAAATTTTTTCCAAATATCTTTCTTTGTGTTTATATTTATCTCTAAGTGCTTTGCATAAAAGGTCACAGTTCCTTATTGCAATTGAAGCACATTGGATCAATTTGTGCTGGAAAATCAAGATTCATCATAAATCAAAAACACCTTGTTTAAAGCATTAGAGTATATTAAATTAGCAAAATGTTTTTTGGTCATACATTTGTAAAATGGAATCAAATATGTAACGTTGCCTTTATTGTTACAGTGGACATTTGGCCGGTGTCTATGATGGACGATCAGCTCCACTGTTTCCCTTCCCTCCAGGTATGAGATCCTGTCGCTATTTCTGATCGCATACATCCCAATTAATACACACCACAATACTCAATGCCTCCAATAATATAGAAATAAACACATCAAGATGTGCCCAACGTAATCATAATTGTCATAAATGTCATTTATAGGTCACAAGTACAATTCTGAGCAGTGCTTAGACTCATGGAAAATGAAATACACTTACTAATGGAACACTTTAGTTTTCTTTGGCTCCCGAATAAAGGTGTGTTTGAAAGAAAACCTCTTTATTTTATTTTGTTTGCCATTAAGTCTTGTGGTTTTCCAAACGTCTTGTAGCGAATATTAAGAAAATATTATATCTGGCCCGTGCCCCATACCATGTTAATTGGAGCACCCTTGAACACCCGAGTTTCTGCTCAAAGCCACAAAGGCCTGCAAATTCACAATCATTCACGCACACTTTTTCACATGCCACAACACTCCATACATGTGCGAGTGTGTTGGGAGCGAAAAGCCTGTGTCAGTGTTTTGACTACAGAGAGGGGAACTGCATACAAAGCGATAATACACATAACACGCTCACAGTGTCGCGCACACACACACACACACACACACACACACACACACACACACACACACACACACACACACACACACACACACACGTAGAACTTTGGAGGGATAGAGTTCCAGCCAATGAACATAGAAATGCATGGCAAGCATTTTCAACGGCAGTCCAGCACACATCATTATTGCAGACAGAGGTTAACAAGGACACACAGAAAACTGAGCAGGTCAGACGATCTACTGTGGCCTTGTTAACCTCTCATGTACAGTTGTAATGATTTTGGCCTAGTTAAGAAGTTATTGTTACAGTATGGTTTCTGTAATGGTGTGAAATGGTGCATGTATTTTTCTAAAAGAAGGAGAGAGAGCGATAGTTGTCAGAGTAATAGCAAGCTGTTATGGTGGCATCTGTCTGACATGTGCCCTTTCAATATGCAGCAAACTGCCCTGAGGACAGATTTCAAATGCCATTAGATTTTTTTAGTTGTGTTGTTTTCAGAGCAGCTGACAGGAGGTCTTTTGAAAAAGGGTGTATGATGAGCTTTTTGTAAAATGTCACATCTGAGCATATGGACAGGCCAGATTGATCACTGTTTTATGCGGTATACTGGTAACAGAATATGTGAAATTGCTTAACAGTTTCAATGATGTTTTTCCTTTTATCATAAAAGTTTGAGCAGGATACATCGACCAGACTTTTTTGAACAACCAATATCGTTTGATGGTTATTGCACTAGTAAATTCCATCTACTGAAGTTGTGCCAGACACGCTGGCCATGTTTACAATGGCTCTGGGTTGCATTTCTGTCGTAGAAAATTTCCTTGAAATTTGCAATACAATGCACTGTTCCATAACTGTAGTTTGCCAAGCTTGAGTTTAGAATCACCTTTTTCCAAGTTGCATATGCGTACGTATGTGCATATGCGCACAAACTGGTAATCGCACTCTTTATCAATGGCAATCTTTATCAACGATTTCATCTTATGATTGGTTGTTTTTGCTTGAGCCTGGCATTCCTGTGGTGTATCTTGTTAGTATATTTTTTGTCAGAGTCACTATCATCAAAGATAACTTACAAAAGTCATGACGAATTAAATAATATTTTTGACGCAATGGTTGGGTCTTGGGCAAACTCTTCGCTTGGTGCAGCTAAACTGGACAGAACAAGGAGCGCAGCGTTTCAGCATTTCCCCCAAAACAAAACCATCGCCAGCAAAAGAAAGCCAATTACCCCCAACCGAATAGAATGGCCGAAATGGGAGATATAAATGCCCTGATCTATTACCAAAGGCCTTCGAATAGATTAACCTGAATCAGCTGATAAGCGAGTCTGACTTATAGGGCCTGCAGGTGGTACAATGAAGGGAGAAGCATTCAAATTTTCCATTATTTATGGTTTCACAAAAGTATATTCAAATATTTTTATAGCACTTTTTCATAGCACTATTTTAAAGCAGCTGTACAGGAAACATGTAAAAAAAAAACTGTAGATAAAATGGTATAAGAGTAGATAAAGAGTATTAAAAATAGAACACAGAAAAATATAGAGTAATATGTGAATATGCAGTAATAAAAGCATATTGTTAATGCATGATGCAAATCACACTCCTGTTCCTCAATTTGCTTCAAAATCTTTAAAAGTCTTCAAAAGATAAGGAAACATTTCAACACAAAATATACATAATATGATTATGAGGTTTTTCTTTGTCTGTACACATGTTATATCTTATCATAAGACATACGCATTTTTTTTGCAGGTTTATACCCACCTACAGTGGGCATGACTTCTTGGCCCGGGGCAATAGACAGCAGCAAGCCTTGGGAGTATTACAGCCATTATCATAAAGAAAGGGAGAGTGGGAAAACGAGAGAGAAAGGCCACAAGAAAGAGCGAGAGAAAGACAGAGAAAGATACAGAGAAACAGATCGAGATCACAGCCCCCCTTTACAAGACCACAGAAGGTAAGAGACGACTGATCAACAGCAGACATTTCTTTCATATGAGGAAGAGATTAAAAGAGCCAGCCATTACGGATCAATGAGCGCAGATGTAGAATCTGGTCTGTATTCACACACAGATGGATCTGATGCTGACAATGAAAATAGGAAAATAAGGAATGAAGAGAGGATAGATGAAAAGAAAGTGGCTTGACAGATTAAACAGACTTTTGTATGACGTATTTTCATGTGTGTATTAGAGATAGAGGATTTGCTCGCAGATGTTTGTACAGATAGATATATACTATGTAAGACAGAGACAATGAGGGAGACTGACACAGGCTTTTGGATGAAATGATAATCGCTATCAACCAAATTAAAACAAAACTAAAACCATACAGATCTAATATGAAACTAGTCAAATACATGTAAGTTGGTTTTAAGTTGACCCCAGTGTCAAACCACGGTCACCAATCCAGACTCAGACCGCTGTTGACACATAGTCCATCATACTCTGTTCCCTTTGACCTGACATACATCTGCCTATCGGGGAAACCTGACTAAGCTCTGCCGCGATGGCAGTGTATTCAGTACGAGGTCACATGAGGAGAACATTGAGATTAAAACAGGCCAGTGAAACAGCTGGGAAGCACACAGACCTGTCACACATATGAGGTCAGAGTCTGTGTCTCTTTGAGACCGCCTCTCACACACACATTACTTTAGTAAAGGTTTATTAAACAGATCAATTGAAATATATACACTGATAAAAATGAATCTTGATTTACCTAAAAAATATCATGAATTCTTTTCATTGATTGAAATATTTTTATTTAGCTCCAACAAAACTAGTGTTTGGACAAACGACTTTCGTTTGACAAACATATAAAAGTAAGTTTGCTCTTAAAGCAAACTTAATTTTAGCATTCCTGAATCTGATCGTTAAACCTTTAAGAGGTCGGCTCGATAAGTGGAGTAACACAATTTATGACTAATATTGTGCCTCCCTCAGCCTTAACACAAACATCTTCTCTTCTAAACAATGGTAAGCTCAAGATTTATGCTAGTAAGTCAAATAAAACATTTATTAAGTTGAATGAATGTGGATCTGAATGAATGAAATTGGATTTACGATATAAATAATTTGTTTCAATTTACTCAAAACAACAAAAAAGTAATTTTTTCCCCAAATTGTTTCACGTCATTTTAACTTATCTACTAAGACGCAAAATATTTTTTTCAACATTTTTTTTCAACCTTTCCACCGAAATTCTCCCTATTAATTCGTTTGAGTTATATACTTGTTGTTTTGTTTTTGTTATGATGTTGGCGCGTTATTCATTGATGCATTCAAGTTTTTTTTCTTCATTTTTCACACTTTGGATGCACAGCTAAATTATCAGCTGTTTTACTTTATTGTATAAACACAGTCTGCAGAACAATCTGCTCTTTAGATCAAATTTTTTGTTAACGTAAAATATATAACCTAAGGACTTAAGTGATCAATTTGAAGACAATCGAGTTAGAAATAATGCACTGCCGTGCTGTTTATTCACAGCAAACATATAAAACACACGAAAAAATGCGATGGCTATCAACTTATTATATAACTTGCCAGCACACCTACAAAGGAAAAAGTTTTAAAAGTTCAAATTGCTTAACTTATTTGATTGAAATAACTGAAACTTTCAAGGTTTTCAGGGGAATAAAGTAGCCTTTTCATAAGCTTTTGCTTGTTTTGAGTTTGCCTAAAGGAGGAACATAACTTTGGTGTTGGATTGTTTTGTAAATTAAAAAATAAAGAATTACAGAACGTGCATTTTAAGGAAGTATTATTTCAAGTTGATTGAATGCCGGCATGCCTTTTTGTAAAGCACAATAGAACTTTTCCAAGTACTCCCTACAACTTAAGTCCTCTGGGGTTCTACTTCCGCAGGTTTGTTTTTTAATGAAAAGGTGTTTTAGTTGAAAACGTGTTAAATAAAACGACTGCCAAATCTCAACAGGACTCTTCTGATTCACTGCTGGGCTTATTGCAAGGACACACACACATAAACTAGGAATGAGGCTGTGACAAACACCCACTCTTGCCAAGGCTTTCAGAGAATGTTTGCAGCTTAGCGCCTGTGTTGTTGCTCGGAGGGCCTACTGACCAACATATTTATTCAGCCCTCGAGGTCTCTCTCCTATACACTGACAAACCTGTTCTCCATCACAGTTTTCATAAAACACCAACACAGCACCATCACCATAAATCTCTGTCTACCACATACTGAGAGAAACACAGCATTCTCAAGCACACTCTGGAACAGACAAACTGCTCAATTCTCCACCAAGCAGAGAGAATCTCTCCTGTCTTTGAAGCATATGTTGTCGGAAAAAATGTTTTTGGTTATTTATAGAAGATGCAGAATAACTAACAATCTAAAACGCTTTTTTCAACCTCGCGAAAATAATTGTGGTTAATAAAGTAATAGTCCCCCCAAAAAGAACATTTTATCATTATAAGCTCTCCCCCTTGTCATTAAAACGTTATGTCTTTCTTTCTATAGAACATAGAAGAAGATAATTTGAAGAATGGCACTGACCACCATTGGTTTTGTGTCTATACAATAGAAGTAAATGGGGACCAGTGCTGTTCGTTTACCCAAAAAATATCTTCTTTTGTGTTCTGCGCAGGGTGAGTAAATAATGACCAAATTTCATTTTTGGGCCCAGTCAGTTTCATTGAAAATGGGTGTTATGATATTAATACATGTCCATTAATAAAACTAATAGACAGCCATTGTTTAGTTTACAGCTAAGAATTCCAGGTGGAGGTCTGTAACTCTTTCACTTTTTATCCAGTAACTAGTTGGACAGTTGGTGAACACTCGTCCCCCAGATATGATCTCATTCCCGTGGCTTAGAGTACAGGCTCTTGTGTAGGCCAGCTGGCACGACACCTACACACACACACATAGACTCGTAGCATCATGTGATGTCTTACTCATAGTGCATTTTAGCACAAATTTCCAAAGTTCACTGTAATCATTATTAATAGGATTGAGAACCATCACAAATGCATCCTTGGATATTGGCGCACACCGCTGACAGTAACATAGAGATTGTTTGACTAACAGTGAAGAATGCATTGAGAGAGGAAACGTGTCAGTTGCTTAACTAAAACAAAACTGGAAGAATCACATACACTTCCACTGCCGGCACAGACTCTTTTCTCCCCAGTCATGTAATTAGTGTTTCCAGGATTAATCTATATCACATCACCTGAGGGCCGGAGGTTTCTACTGACTCTAATTACAGACAGATAACGGTGTGAAATCTGGGTGCTTCTGTGTCTCTCTTATTGTGTAAAACCCGTTGCATTTGTGCTTGAAAGTAATATTTGAGAAACATAAGAATGGCTTGTTAAATGGATTTCTTTCAAAATGTAAATGCATTAAGTGGATTTAATTTTTCAGTCATCCCAGATGTGTTTGACTTCTTTTTTGGTAGCAAAACTAAAATAAAACAAGCAGATGCGAATGCAAGTATCAGAAATGATTAAATTAGTTCTCAAAATTGCACAAATTGTATTTACATTTATTTAAATTATGCATTTTATTTCTTTTAAGAAAGTCTCATTAATATAGCACCGTCGATTTTGATTTTAAATTATAAAGCATAATTTGGTAACACACAACATAATAAACATATTTTGTTCTGTACCATGCACAAATAATCATTTTAACATAGAAATGAATTATGCGTTTTAATGCTTTTTTGGCAAAAATGATCATCGCTGTTACACATCTAAATTGGTGCATAAATGTATAATATGTTGTTATTTAAACAGTTAAACAATACAATTTTGTAGTAGAAATGTTGAAAAAAATTTCTAAAAATGTTTGACTGCATATTCATGTTAGATAAAAATAAGGAAATAATGGAAGTGAGAAGTGTCTGTTACTGATATTCTCATCCTCAGTAACGTTTTTAACACACAATAATATATAAACATATATATTCACCAGATGTATGTATATATATATATATATATATATATATAAAAAAATATACATACACATATATATTTATAATTTCCATTACTTTTAAATGTAAAGATTTTTTAGCTAAATTGTTCCATGAAAAAACACAGAAGATTCTTTTCGATTGTACAAAAGTTTTTAGTGTACATTAACAAACTGTGATAACCCTAAAAAATCCTACAGTATACCACAGGTTACTTTAATAAATAAAAAAGGTTTACATCTAGATCTGTGCATTAAGAAAAAGTAGGTTTACTTTGTAAATGAAAATTCTGAACACGGCACAGCAACGTAATACTAGGTGGTCTTGTGATACTTTAGCTTATATAAGATCGTAAAATAGGTTTATGGTATCCTAATCCTATGTGGTGAACTTTTTTTTTTATTAGATCCACTTTCGCTTAATATTCATAATAATCTCTTATAATTATAATGTACAATTTTGCTGCAGAAAACATTAAACGTTTTGAAGCACCACAAAAGGCAATAGAAAAGGATCCTCTCGTTTGGATGAAGTGTTCTTTTAATATGGAATCTGTTTATGAAAATGTAATTTAGAGTTTGATATTTCAATTGATCAGATTATTAATTACCAGCAAGTGAACACATCATGTTTGACAGTGTGATCTATTTTCCACCATTACTAATGTGTGCAGCGAGGAGGAACGCCCGTCTCGACACAGGGATCACAGTCATTACGGGAGAGAGAGGTATAGAGATAGCTCAGGAAGAGAAGGAGAAGATGACCGACGTCGAGATAGGAGACACAGGGACAGGAGTGAGCGACACAGATCCTCTTACAGGTATTGGCGAACCGGAGGTGATCCACAAAACAGAAACTGTTCCATACTGATCATTCTGAAATGTAATCATTAACGTTTGATTAAATTAAAGGATGTATATTCATCTTACTCTGATTTATTTGGTTCCGAAAAATGTACATTATCATACTTATATTAGTATGATGTATTTTTATATTTTCTTCCCTCTGATGTTCTCATTAATGGAAGCAGTAGGAGGCATCATGATAGCGGTGACGCAGATAGCCACAGGAGACACAGGCACAAACGCTCCAGACATAACCATGAAAGCAGGGAGCCCAGCGAGGAGCGCAGTATGAATCAAGAGAACCAATCAGAAGCCACAGAATAATTCCTTCAGCAGTTGGTGAACCTGTTTGATGACCAATAGGAGGTCTTTGGGTAAAGATCATCTGTCAATTCAGTCTTAGCAACCAACTGTGGAGTGACCAACTGTAATCAATTTCAACCAATCAAATGGCAAACAATATTTAAGCCAATTTATGTTTCATTTTTAGTGATTTAATTTCTATAATACAAAGTGGTCCAAGGGACACGCTATTTTTAATTTATGATTTTATTTATTAATTTAAAAAGAATGGATACTCAAAAAAGTGTTTTTGTTATGCCGTGTTAATTTGTTGAAGCTAAATACAAATATGATACGATGAATATAAATGTGTGATTCATTGCGGAGAACTCTAGCAGCACTAACTGACCTTCATTCAAGGTCTTCTTATAGGCGGACATTTACGCACACATCGCACACCAAGAAATATCACCCAAGTGTCCTTGTAGAATGACTTTATTGATCATTGAACAAAAGGTACCAACAGATACAGTTTACTGCACAAGCCAAAGCATGAGATGCTAGAGCACGCATCTTACCAACAATGATACCTAGACGCACACACGCAAACACACGCTCAACCTTTCACACATCATTCTCTCTTTTTTCTTTACATAATAAAAAATAAAATCAGCAAGGCCGCCAAAATCTCACATTATCATAAGCATAAGTTATCGTCCATTTTTAAAATAGATTATGATCATTGCTTTTTCTTTTTCAGTTGCTAGTCTTTTTTTATTACTCATTTTAGTTTGTTTTCGTTTGCAACAGCATCTGAAACGTACCGACATAAAACTACTTGGCAAATAGGTCTCCATGCCAGCAGATGGAGAGAATAAACCACTTTCAGAACAAAGCTGATATCTGAAAGCCATAGAAACAGAGAAATAAAACCAAAGTATTATTACTCAAAGTACAAGTGCTTGAATTGATCTTTTTCAGACACTGACATTAATAGTAAAGAATGTGCGTCCAATGCATTTTTTAACATGTAAAACTAATGGAATTGGCAACGTTTGTGTTCACCACCCAAACCCTTCACACCCCAGCGTTCCTCTGAGTAGTGATATCACTCAATCGTTTCATCCTCTATGAAACACCGATAGTCACACAACTTGACTACATATAGCACAGTGCCCGTATTGTATACATCTATTTCTGACATGTGCCACCGTCTTTGCCTCTTCCTGATAAACTCTTGTTTTAAGATCCATGTCTTTAGTACAGTTCACCTGACTCTCATGCACTTTTCTCAGATGTTATCTTCATTGCCCATTGACAAGGGGGCAATGTGAATGCGCCTCCTAATTTTGAGTCTGATAAACGTGCTTTGCGGGGGCTTGGTCTGCATTAGCTCCGTCTCCTCTCTTGTGGAGAGTCAGTCAGAGACCTAGGTAAGGTCATTTCCAGCTTCCCACGGCAGTCTATTCCATGAACTCTGCCTTTAAAGGAAGTCTTGTATTCTACAATCCATTTTTGTAATCGTATGGTCTGTATTGTAAGCTCCGCCCCTAAATGCAGGGTCAGTTTGATAAGCCCCTCCCCCATGCAGAGTAGTCCTATAGCAGGCTGCCAGGCCAAGAAACAATGGTGAGAGTGATTCGGCCTCTGAGCTCCTTCAGCAGGCGCACCAGAGCTGTGTGTGTCATTCCCCAGGTGCTCTTCCCATTCACCTCCAGCAAGATATCCCCACACCTAATGCATTGACACGGGTAAGACAAGATCAGCATATGATGTCACGACAAGGATGTTGAAGGGACTGTAAAATAAGTACAGTAAAGTATTAATGAAGAATCTGTACCGTATCCTGCCATCGTTGTACGCAGGCGTGCCCTCCACGATGGAGCGAATGAAGAACGACTGGTTACAGTTGACTTCCTCCTGTCCCCCCACAATGCTGAAACCCAGACTCCCAGACGTGCTCCTGCGGAGGACAATGTCCTTACAGCAGTAAAGGTGCCTGAAATAGATTCAAAGTACATGGAAGGTTAACAGGTGAACAACACTGAGACTCATTCTCTATTTGAAGTCTTTCAAACCCTGTCGGAAATTCATTATTATGGATTTCGAATGTTGAAGGCCGGATATCAACCGTGTCTGACAGCTAACAGCAGGAAAGCTAAGAGCTCAGGTTGAGAGTTTTGAGTTGGCAGAGGATGTTGAGAATGAATAAGAGGGGAAGAAAGTACAAATCTAAAATAAAGATGCTAAACGATGACACTCACACTCAAATCATTCTGACCATGTTTTATGTAAGAATTTAGATGAAAAAAAGGGTACATTTTAAATCTTACATTTTAAATTGTGTATACATGTATGTCAGTATAAAGAAGAAGATTGGATTTACTCAAATATTTATGTAAGAATTCACCTAAAACACTAGTCAATATTACAAATATATATTTGGTTAAAAATGAAATGAAATACTTTACATTACAGAGGTTTTAAAATTTTAATTTACAAGTATTTTCTGTCAACTATTTTAATATTGTCCTCTGAAAAAAAATCTTTAGTATGTTTTTGATATTTACTGAGCCACATGACATGTTTTTCACAGTGCAAAATTACCCTTTTGTCTAAATGGTAAGAATAAAGTCCCTTACATTTCTGTCCCACAAGGTACTTTTTAGAAAAAGTCTATGTGAAATTGAATTGTTGACAGTTGCACTGTATAAAATATTTCTTGTTGCTTAGTAAATATCTCAAAAATAAACAGTTTTCTTAATACCATTTTTACCATAAAAACATTACATAGATTTTTTCAGTGGAAAATATTAAATAATTAATAAAAATCCAAGAGTTAATTTATCTAAACATACAAATATTTTTAAGTAAGCTCATGTTATCAAATTTTTTTTATATTTTACAAACATAAGTTTGTAATGTACACAAATATTTTTGGTGAATCCTAATAAAAATATTCCAGATAATCATACTTATTTATATAAAAAAATTCATAGTATATTTTACTATTTTCAAAGCTTAAAACTGTAGTTTTATTTATTTGTAAAAGGTTTGTGTGTGGGTAAGATGCATTTAATGTGTGACTTTAATTTCCCTTCTAGGCAAGGAGAATGAGTTGTAATGTATATATTTAAAAATATAATTTAGAATATCCTTTCTCACTAGCACATGTTATCTTTCTCAAGTAGACTTTATTATAATTTTCTCATTTTACCTGGGAAGCTGTAGCCAGGACACCCAGAGGGGCGAATAGTCATCATTAGGCAAAGGTAGTTTGATGTCTCCGGTCGGAGAGGGTGCCAGTGCGCAGGGGGAATGAAGAGGTGGCATGCAGTCCAGGGAGCTCTCATTGGGTAGTCTCATTTCCAGTACCTGCAGGACCACCGGGGATGACGTGTTCTTCAGGTTGGCCACAGCCTCGCTCCGAGTCACGCCCGTCAGATCAACCCCATTGACATTTATCAGGATGTCACCTAGGATGTTAATACTGGGACGTTACTATGACGATCCAAAGACTGCTTCAGATTGGCTGTTGCAAAGCGATTGTTTCTGATGTATGCATTAAATAATTCCTTCTTTATTCTTATAAATATAATTCCTTCACCAGTCAACATAAAAGGCAGTTATATTTAGAATGAAACAGATTTTAAAGGAAAATAAAAATAATGTAGGGATGGATTGAATTTTTTCAATCTGGATTTGATTGGATTTTAAAAAGTTGTTTGGAGTGATGCTGGTCAATGTTTTTCTTCCTTAGCTGTGCAGGTCATATTTCTTTTCAGAGAACATATCGTTTCATGTGAGGAATGAAATTGAGAAGGACATTCTTTTAACAATATGAACTGATTAATCAGTCACAATGGACCAGGGAGAGTCCATTTATTAAAGGATAAATGCAAAATAGCCAAATCTATCATTGGTTTAAAAGCCCTGGGAAACATTTTTGTCTTACTAACATGGAATAAAAATATATAAATTGTGAATAATATTTTGGAGAATTGTTGTTGTTTAGTAGCAATGTTCTTCCAAATATATTTTTGTGAAGAATACAAGAGCTAAATAACAAAAGACATTTTGAAAATATTTCAGTGGTTATGACCAATGTAAGTTAATGGGTGTTCATTTTATTAACAATTGTCTTCAAAATATATACTTTTATGTAAATATACCAAAACGTAATTACTAAAGAATATGGTTTAAAATTTTTTTGGTGGTTTTGACCGATTCAAGTCAATGGGTGTTGGTGTTGTTTCATATACAACGTTCTTCAAAAATGTCTTTTTTTGAAGAACATGAGAACAAAATATGAGTTTTTTCAGGCATAACGGACCAGGAAGAGTCCATTTATTAAAAGATAAATGCAAGATGGAATTCTGTTTCCAATTCTATTTTATACAAGATTTAAAAGCCTTAAAAATAATTGCGTCTTATAAACAAAATGTATAAAACATAATCACAAGAACTCAAAAACATTTCATTCTGTTTACACCTGTTCACAATAATTAATAATTAACTTTTGTATTTTATTCTTTAAAGATTAATAGTAAATATAGAATGAGTGACAGAGGAGAAGAAGATCCCTTTCTCTCAACCATATGGGTTTCTTTATATTAAAATTACTAAAAGAGTTTTTTTTTTCCATGTTAAAGGCTGTTTAACCTATCAATTGTTAATGACTCATCCAGTATAAATCTTCAAGTGTATACCAGCAGCTGTGAAGTTTTTATTTGCAGGTTCTCTTACTTGCTAAATATGTACATTTAGTATAATAGGATTGTTTACCAGCAAAGCAATAAAGCCTTTATATTATGTACCTTATTAGAGTAAATGAGGGCTATAGCAGTATATCTATATCAATTATAATTAGCAAACTATCCCTCCGTTTCAAATATGCTGTATTTTATTAAGAATCACTTGTGAGTTTTTGTAATAACTGTATACAGATTGAGAACTAGTTAAGTGGCCAATGCTGTTCAAAGAACAGAATAACAACACTTGATACATTAGGACTTTACACTGTCTCTATATTTTGTAAAATTGTGTGTATAGAACATGATCACACCTCTGATTTCACACACCTACCTGCATGTCACACATGACAAAAATAAAAACCTGCATCACGCTTAATGTGTGCATGACAGAATGTGCCAGTATTGCAGACGTGTGAGTGGGTGCGTGTTGTGTCATTATCCACTGTTATATGCATATATTTGCAGAACTGATGGCAGATATGCATATGCATCAGCAGGTGTGTCTTTTCTTGTGTTTGTATACTTGCATTCAAAGAGATGGAGGTAGAAAAGATCAGAGGGACACCTTGGAAACAGGTGTGCCTGTCTTTGTCAGCTGTGTCTGAATAGGTCAAAAACACTCTTTGAGCTTTTACCTTTGCGGATGGAGCCCTCTTGCCCCACCACGCCGTTGGGGTCGACGTTGGTGACATAGACGGGTAGATCCCATCCCCTGCTGCTCATCCCGCCGGCGACCGTCATGCCCAGAGAATCATGAGGCTCCTTTAGCAGAGTCACAGTCTTTTCGTAACACGCTGGCTTTTGGCAGGAGTCCTGGAGTGGAGGGACAAGATAAACGTTATATTTCTTCAATTTTCTAGGTATCCGCTTATATGACTCTTTATTAAGATATGTTTAAAAACGTCCATTGACAAAGGAAATCAATAGGTGTTGATGTTGTTTTACTACAACGTTCTTAAAATTATCTTTATTTCTGTTGTGGGTAAGAAAATCTGCAGGTTGGAACAACAGGAAAAAAAGACTATTTGTATTTGTGAGTTTTTGTAACACCCCAACTTAAACAACATCTTCAAATCACATGACTGCTTGACACGTGTGTGTGTGTGTGTGTGTGTGTGTGTTTGTAATAAACAGTGAGTTTGCAGGACACTGCGATATTGCTGACCGCAGCCAAACTTAGCCTTGGACTTCCTCCAAAAACAACAAACACAGTCGCTAAGTTCTAACTTAATAAAAAGCGTTATTAAAGTTCAATAAAAGGCCTGTTTGTATTTAATCTGCGCCTCAGGCTACTGAAAG
This sequence comes from Triplophysa yarkandensis, assembly GCA_033220385.1. Classification (NCBI taxonomy): domain Eukaryota; kingdom Metazoa; phylum Chordata; class Actinopteri; order Cypriniformes; family Nemacheilidae; genus Triplophysa; species Triplophysa yarkandensis. The sequence goes on along the minus strand of CM065658.1, from coordinate 11,498,953 downwards.
TCAGATCTGCACTGTTACTGCGTACGGCTTATCGCTGGAGAAAGTGTGTGTAAGGCCGTGTCTAATTCAAAAGGGGGAAAAAACTTTAAATGTGCAGCCAGAATGTTTCCACCTCTCAACGTTTGTAAAGAGAATTACAGAAATGTGGAAAAGTGAAAGACCAAGAGAGAAAGTAGTGATGATGAAGGAGAGAAAGTGTAATGAATAGCTGTGAAGTTGAATTTTATTAGAACAGGGGAAGTTGAAAGTGCGAAAACAGAGGAGAAAATCCCATTTAAAGGTGCAAAGAAATCCTCTTCGCCATAGCTGTGTTTTCCCCTGCTGTCTTTTCTTTTAGTTCCGAAATCTATTTAAAAGATTCAGTGTGTTTTGTAAGCCTGCTGATTGCTTGAGTCTTTGATGTTGGAGTAATAGGCTTTCAAATCCTTTTATCCCATTGAGAGTATGATTCTGAAAGTGCTGTAGAGGATTCTGTAATAAAGAGAGGATGCTACTTTAGACTCACCAGTAAGGCCTGCTCGATATCTACAGGAGAATAGGGTGGTGGCCCTTCCATGTTCCACGGTGCCTCCTGTAGGATGTCCGGAGTTGGGATGTGAGTCTGGCGGGACACGATGAAATGGACGCGGTCCTCACTCGCCTAGAGAATACATTGCATGTACCGTTTAAGTCAAGCTTTGAAGGAGTTCGAGGAGTTAGAGGCTTTAAAGGGAGAATTCGCACAGAATTGAAAATTCAGCAGTTATTCACCTACATATCATTACACATATTCTAACGTGAAACAATTTTTTCTTAATTTAACACAACTTTTTTTTGTGATCTTTACATAGCCATATGAATATTTTTTACACATTCAAAATATCTTCTTTTTCGTTCCAATTAAAGAAAGATTGTATACAAGTTATGGATTTTATATTTTAGGATGAATTAAACTGTTTTTAAGTGGTTGGCCTGGTCGCCAGGCTGGCAGACCTTCTAAAAACAGCTAAGAATCATAAATCATAAAATCATGAAAAACAAAAACCCATGAGGGGAGCAAACAGAGGATAACATTTTCCCTAAGGAGCAAGCAATTCTCAAACAATTAAAATTGAAAATAGCTTGTTCATACCCAAGAGAGAGTTTTTGTGTGTGGGTGTGTATAATGTCCCATTACTATATGGCAGTCTAGGAACCACAATTACCAGATGTTGTGATGACTACCAGTGCCCTACAGCTCCAACTCAGTGTGATTATATCTGAGCCATGTGTACTTATTAAAAGAAAACCAATATATATGGAGATTTGGAAAATGTGTGTCTGTGCTAAAATAGGGTTTAAGTTTTTCTATTTTTGATTAATTTCTCTTTTGCGCTTTTTCTTATCCATCCTTGTTGTGCTGAGTGCAGCTTGGCTTTTTCTTCATTAACCTTTCCCTCTGACAAGCCTGTTACTTGTGTTAGTCTAAAGCTCACACTCACGTGAGGCCTGTGGCGGTCTTGGGAGTCTAATGCCCTGTTGCTGGCACTTAATTGAGTGGGTCTAGCTTGTTATCACTCTAATTGGACTAATTTAATAAATTTCCTGCTAGTAGTTCATTCATGTCAGAAACTGCATGCTGTGAGCGCCATCTTGGCTCCTTTGAGACCAATCTATAGGCAATCCAGACAGGAAGCAACAGGCTAAAAAAACAACTTTAAGACTCGAAAGACCCCACCACTCTAAAACATTAAATCACTTACTTAAATACTCTTACTATAGATGATCAAGGATTGTCTGGTTAGCACAAAGTATTATTTTGCCAGTAAGTTCACTCAAAATTTTTTTTTTATCATTTTATCATTTATTCACCCTCTTATTTCACACCTGCATAACTTTCTTTACACTGCAGTACACAAAAGAAGATATTTTGAAGTATGTTGGAAACTATCACTCAATAACTTGTTTTGGTTTTGTGCCCACATAATAGACAGAATGTGGGCCAGGGCTGTTTGGTTGTCCAAAATTCTCAAATATATCTTTTGTGTTTGAAATAGTGAAATAGAGAGTAAATCGAGACAGAATTTTCGTTTTTGGGGAACTATCCCCTTTACAGCCACTCAAAACCATCATAAATATCATTTTTCACTAAGGTACACCACTCACCTGAATAAGCAGTGCAGCATGCTCAGGAGCTCCGTATCTCAGGTCGTGCCCATTGATGGCAAGGACTCGGTCATCCACCCTCAGTCTCCCGTCACGAGCGGCCAGCCCCCCTTCAAGCAGGTGGAAGATGAAGACGCCATGCTCGTCAGGCCTGCGCACCAACTTGATGCCTAGTTGTTCATCCGGAGCTCTTTTTACTAGGACCACGTGCAGGCTGTCATCTCGGATAGTGGCGGTGTGTGTTGGATAACCCTCGGTGGGGGAGTGGTGATGGGAGCGGTATCGGTGATGCTGCTCCCGTAATACGGTCAGGCGCAACAGTGTGCAGGGCTGCTTCAGAGCAGCCATCGCGTAACAGTGAGGCACATCACTGATGTCGATACCATTCACCTGAAAGAAGGATAAATCAGGAAATCACAGTTCAGTTTTTTAAAGCATGGAGTGATGGCTAAAGCTGAATGTTTGCATTGCAAATGTATATAAATGTATATAAGTAAAATATCCACATGACATGCATACCTTGAGAATCATATCTCCAGGAAGCAGTCTTCCATCCCGAGCAATGACCCCCTCTCTGTAGATGTCCTGAATGAGGATGCGGACCAGAGGCGTCTCGTTGCCCCCGACGATGCTGATAGCCAGAGGTTCACAAGGATCTGCTCTGGTGATCTTAATACTGGTGACCTCTCCATCCGGGATTAGATGATGCAGCTGAGGTAATGCAAATACTGGGAGAGAGAGAGAGAGAGAGAGAGAGCTTCATGGAGTGCCAAACAGAGTGTGTGCCATTAACAGGGCATCTGTTCAGACCAAAGCAGAAACAAACATGACTTCATAGTTAAAGAAAAAAAAATAAAATTGGAGAAAAACAAGTAAGCTCAAACCAAACGCAGACGACTCGTTTCTAGACCAATAAGGATTTTTTTCATACAGAAAATTAAATCCCAGACTACATAAATCTGTATGAGAAAATGACGCAACACTAAAACATAAACCTACTGCCACAGAGCTGGAGTTATAGCAGAAAGTTGAAGTGTCATGTATTGTAATGAAAGACAGCACATGGGCAAAATCCATAGTTTGTTTAAAATTTAAAGATTACTTTTCTCACTCCTGTCTGTTATTTGGAATTTGTTCTGTGTGAAGGAATTAAAGCATCATTTCATCTCAAGTGGTACAGTGCTACATTTGGTAACAATTCTGTCATTTTTCTCGTATTCTTATCTAACCACCGTTTCTCCATTACTCTCTCTTTCTCTTGTATCGCCCTGTTCTCCGGTCTGCAGTTTCTCACTTTCAAAGTCAATATTTTCTCCTCACCTGCTCTGATCGCTTGCAGGGGGAGAGAAAGTGAAGCTCATTACTACAGTTACATAACACACACGCACACACAAACCTTTCTTTAACCCCCTTGGAATTCCCACCTCTTATTTTCAATCTCCCAATACCACTTTACCTTTTTCATTCAGAAAGCTGTTCAATTCCTCTTTCCCAGCACACACGCTCTCTCACTCTCTCTTTCTCTCTCTTCTCGTCAGGCTCCATCTGCATTATTAAAGGACCATATGCTACTGCGGTGCTGAACGGACCCAAACCAGACTGTCACCTTCTGACACTCTCTTCCTCCTTTATTATCCGCTGATATTGTTTAAGCATTGAATAAACGATAATAGCTGTCAGGACATTCAAAGACTGATCCCAACATGCTTTGATTTTCGGTTTTGTGCAATTTAACAATGACAGTGAGTTTTTAACGCCATTATGGGTTCTTGTGCTTATAGTGTAATTTGTCACTTTTTCCTCTAATATCTTTATAGAACTGAGATTGACAACTGTCCTGTATAACCTTTTTTCAGCCTCTTGGCATTTCAAATCTGTAATTTCATCTGAAAGGGCAAAAGAATATATTTGGAACAATGTAGGTACCCAAAAACTAAAGGCCCCTGTTGGTAAGAGAACTTTCATTTTTGATTAATTATGCCTTCTTGTAAACAGAATTTATCAAAAATTTCAAATGGGATTCTTGGAAGTGTTATAAGACCATTTATTATAGACTGCATAATTAGCCTTTAAAGCAGGGATTGGCACACCAGCTTAGGACCAGCTTAGTTTACAATGCAAAAGGATGCATAGGCAATTTGCCACACACACAGGAACTCACCCTCTGGTGGAATGTTGGCATTTCTGAGGTTGTCTCTCTCCTCCATGGTCTCATTGGCCACTGCTGTCCCACTCTTAGTCCTCCTCAGGACACTGAATGCTCGATTTAATCGCCGGAAAGAACGACTGCGCACTGATGATCGGTCAAAGTTACGATCTGTAAAATAGATGAAAATGAAAGTGAGTGCGAGGGATAATGGACTTGTCCCTTACACAATAAACTGTCCAACCAATCAGAGACAGGTTGACACACAGCAGCATATCATATTAACCTTTGGTTTTGTTGGTTGTGGATCATCATCTGAATCAGCATAGACACTTTATCTGCGTATTTGGTGACTTGAACCAGTTAAAACCAGCAGAAAGACAAGTACACTGTAACTTATGTATTGTCTTGCCCTCTTTAACATTTTACACAGCACTTTCCGTCAATTACTTTTCTTTAAAGTTTCCAATTGACTGTGGCATTGGTTGGTTTGGAGGTCGACAGCTTGTCTTGCTGTAGTGAAATTCTGTTTCCATCCCTAGTCAGAATTGCCATTTATTTCACCTATTCTCCAGGATTCACACTCCAGAGGATGTCAGACAATGCCACACATCTGAGTTACTTGGTGGAGGTCAGAAACAGGTCTCATAAAGTATTCATGTGGCATATGTGAACTTATCCTTCTCTCCCGCTCCATGTTACTTTAACAGCGATAACAATTGAGTGTCTCAGCTCAGCCTTAAAACTTTTCAGACAAGCAATTTGAATTGATTTCACATTAAATTACATGGAAGGTTCACAGAGGGCGACTTTGCACAATCGACATTTGTCATCATTGTTTGATGAAGTGTGAAGTGTACTTTTTTGCCATGGATGGACTTTTTTCACATCAGATATAATTGATCCAAATCTGTGTAGTGCGTTGTGGGACTTCTTTATTATTGGGATAATTCAACCCATCATTTACTCCTGTCATTTTAAACCTGTGTGACTATCTTTCTTCTGCAGAACACAAAGGATCTTTTGAAGAAAGTTGGTACCCAAAAACTGTGGTCCCCATTGACTATCTTTGTATTGACAAAAAAACAATGCACCATTGGTTTTCTTTACCGAAAATTTTTCAAAATATCTTAGTTTATAAAAGAAAGAAAGGCATACAGAATTGGAATGTCACGAGGGTTAATAAACAAAGATGGAATTTTCATTTCGTGGTGAACTGTGTGAAGGTCGTGGCACACAATGTAGTGAAGTGAAGTGTTGCCAAGTATGGTGTCCCATACTTGGAATTTGTGCTCTGCATTTAACCCATCCCATTGTACACACACAGTAAGTGAACACACACACTGTGAACACACACCTGGAGCAGTGAGCAGCCATGCTGCGGCGCCCGGGGAGCAGTGGCGGGCGACGGTGCGTTGCTCAAGGGACTCACCTCAGTCGTGATATTCCCGCTGGTTTAGAGTCTCGAATCAGCAACTTTCGGATCACGAGTCCAAGACTCAAACCAACAGGCCACAACTACCCACAGTCACTGTAAGGTTTGTTTTTCTTATCTCCTTGAAAATGATCTTCGCTTGTTTTTTCTAAAAATCCTTTAATTTTATATATATATATATATATATATATATATATATATATACATTTATTTATGTTTTTCATTTTTTGTAAAACAAGATTTAATATCTAAGATCACTTTTCTAAATGCATCTTGATTTTCACTTTTTGATACATTTAAACATTAATTTATTGTACTGAAAAGGCAAAAAATAGTATTTATATATAAATTATTTGTTTGTTATTTTTTGGTGGACAAAACTGAACAGACAGCACTGACGAATACACAAAAACACACACACAACGTGTGCACTCACACTCACTCTTCCTCGAACTGCGTGCGGCCAAGCTAGTGGTGCTACCGGATTGGCTGTTGTCTTCCACACTGGGCTCATAGGCGGGATTAACCAGTCCGGGCTCATCTGATAGAAGGGCGATAGCAGAGGAGGGACATCCCTCTCCGGGCAGGGCTGCCAAGGTGAGCTCTGAGGTGCTATCGGTACAGTCTCCCTCCTGAGAGCGTCGTTTCCTCTCGGCGGATAGACCATAGTGTGACGCTCCTTTACACCTGTGAAAACACACACACAAGTAGGTCAGCAAGATATATTACCACACAATGAACATGTCATCATCATCCCTGGGCCAATTAGGAACGCAAAGTCAGGAAAATGAGGCATTGATGAAAAAGTGTGTTTAGATCAGGGCCTTTTGACGTGATTCATTGAGAAGTGCATGTTGTGTTGCCGAGGTATTATGCTGCATGCTACAAAAGGCCAGATTTGATAACCCAAACAAACAAACATGTTTCGCACCGGGACGCACAACTACAAAATACCAGAATATAAATCACCCAACCTTTGAAATGAGACACATTACAAAACTAATCAGCTGTCTGTTTATGACCTGTGATCGCACACTCTCCCGCAGAAAGAAATCCACTTTATAATTCAATTCAGCATCTTTTCTCAAATGCCACTACATGATGTTCACACACAGCATCACTCATGCATTAACTTTTCGAACACAAAGAATTATGATGGTCACCAAAACCTTAAACGCAGCATCTGATTTGACCATTGCTAAGATGGCAATCTTTTTAATTACACTATTTAAAATAAATGTGGGACTTGTTCCAGGTCTAAGATGTGAGATGGGCCATGCAAGACTTGGCCAGACAGTTTGGTGCGGTTGCCAGGGTGGGCCAAGCTCATTACGAGGTGGTTGAATTCATTGGTTCATTTAATCAGAACTTAAAGATTGGGGGAAATGGTTTAATAGTAAGAAGAAAACAATTAAAGAACTCAAATGTCTGGAAAGGCAATGATGTTTTGACCAATGCTGCGGAAGATCTCTTTCGGGGCAAACTGGAATGGGATAAATCAATAGATGGACACATACAGATAAACTGTGTATGGCACCAAGAGATATGCCATGCCCCTGGGATCAGGTTTAAAATAAAGCATTTTGTCTCAGTATTCATGCCTGTCACACCCCATTCCAGAGAGAACAGGAAGGAGAAAAAGGGCTTCAGATTGACAACGGCCGTATATCTCACTTACTGCTGAGCACTGATCGGAGCACCTCAGGTGTGCAAACTCAATAAGCGCCCTAAAAGAACAAGGGCTGCTTTCTCTCCTGTTCCGTTACACGTCTGGTGAAAGACATTAAAATCTGTTGGGAACTTGAAGAAAGGCAATAACTTTGCACTGGTCGATGATATGAAATTACGCCTCCGGAGCTTCTGTGATGGAAAACGCCACTCATGTATAACCCCACCTAACCCCGGTATTGAATACGATCCAACAAAGCTTAATCACACAACCGCTTACTGGGGCAATACAATAGAATAATGAAAGAATAATGACACAGACCGTTAGATAGACACTCATGTGGACAGGGAGACAGACAGACAGGAGGAAAAAAACTAGTAGAAAGATAATTAGACAATTAGATAGACAGAAAGACATTGAAAAGACAGACTGACAAAAAGATAGACAGCAAAACAGGAGAACACACAGGTGGGCAGACAGATGTACAAGAGGACCAACAATTGGACAGACAGACAGATCAACATAAAGGTGGACGAACAGGGGTACAGATGGATTAACAGACAAGCAGATAGAAAGTAGGACCAACAGTTGGAGAGACATACACAAGGACAAATAGGTGGAAAGAAAGACAGACTTCTATACAAAAAAACAGACAGACATTTAGGAGGAACAAAAGATGAACGGACAAACAAGTGGATAAACAGGACGATGGATGCATCAACATGCAAGCAGATAGAAAGACAGTCAGGAAAAAAAGGTGGACAGATAACTTTAGTAGAAATTTTGTTAAATCTCAAACTAAACCTAAAAAAATATAAAACAAACAAACAGAAACAAATGGTAAAAAGGCTAAAAATTGCTAGAGAATTAACAAAAATATATAAATAAACATAAAATAAAAGTTTATTAATATAGTAATAAAACTTAATAGAAGAATAAAAACACCGTTATAATAACAAAGACAGAGAATAATCTATAGCTTACAGGTCAGAACTGCACAGGGAATTATGCAAGGTAGTGAACTGCAGCCATCAAAGCTAATTAAAGTGATTTCATGAGAATAAAACATCATCTCATGTACAGACTGGTGGAGAACGCTTATTTGCAATTAAAGTAAATGTACAGTCCGTACAGTTTGCTTTTCGCAGTTTTCTACTGTTGGCTAAAGTAAGATTGATTTATTTCCGGGTTGTTTTTCTGGAGATACACCAGTAGATTTATGTTTTTTGAGATTTACAGGTAGAGACAAAAGCAAAGATTGGACACAATAAGTCTTGTTTGTTTCTGCATTAAGGGGCTTAGGCAGATGTTAATTCAAATAGACTATTTAAGACAAAGCAGCAATCTGTTGTCTTAAGACATAAGCCATGTTTTTGTTCTCCTGTCACACTAAGAATCTGCAGCCACAATGACACAAATCCAAAGGTTGCTGTTTAACCAAACAATATTGTTGTATTATGGAAGCATGTGGCATTCACCCCAAAAAATGTACTGTTTATTTTTTGTGCTCTCTCCCTCTCTTACAGTACACATACATGTAACCATATGGATGGGCAGCAGGGCACAGAACAACACCGAGAGAGATTAACACTCCTCCATCTCTCCCCCCATGTGTCAATACTTTAATTTGTTCACTTCCATGGACCCCGCACCCAGACTCCTTCTGTATCCTTAATGTTTATCTATAAATCCTCTTTCGTTCTACATCATCCCAAGAATCTGTTTAAAGGATGTACATTTAATATTTATGTGAATCTTTTCCACACCACAAGATGTGATTCCAGAGAGAACTTAAAAGCTTCAGATGTGCTGAATTCTGCAGTTTATTTATCAATCTTAATCATCATTCAATGATAGTTAACGTCAACTGGGCATTAGAAGATTGCTCGATTTATAATCGATTTAACAGTCCAGATTTTGATTTATAAGATTTATAAGAAATGAACACCTTTATTCTATGGTAACCAAAATCTCTCCTTGTGGTTTTGATTTTGTTTGACAGTGAAGATGTGGCCACAGTCCAGCTGGACTTCATAATGACAAAATAGAGTGAGAATGCCAGTTCCCTTCATATATTCTACTTCATCCATATTCCACTGGCTACTTAATGTACATCTTGGACACGCACACTAAGTACACTTTGTTTTGACTTTAAATCCCCATATGTATAAATAGATTATCCTGCATTTGGAAGAGCATATTTTTACATCAGAACATAAAGCCAAACTACCTTCAATTATAAACTCAAACAAAAAAGTTTTACGAAAAATAAGTATAATTTATAGTTAAAGCATATCTTGTAATTGTAATGAACCAAATATTGTAAAGATAATCTATGGTTACATCTGGACATAGCTTGAAATATGCTATTTAATTGTTGCACAACAATAAGTAATTTTTATAGAACAATCATTTTAAAGTCAAACATAATTTTTTTTCTAGTTTTGTCATCAAGAGTAAAGAATTGTGCAAAACTTTATAAATTATTGCTAATGTTAGTTAGGGATAGTCGTACCAAAAATAAGAAATCTGTCATCACCCCCCCCCCCCTTTATTTTAACTCTACTTGTTAAACAGAAAATTGTTACCCAAAAAATGTCAATCCCCAAAGTCAATGGGCATCAATGGTTTTCTCTTACCCACATTCTTAACAATATCTTATTCTGTGTTCGGCCAAAATAGGAGAGCTATACATATTTGAAATGTCAAAAGGGTGAATAATGACAAATTTAATTTTGGGTAAACTATTCCTGTAATTAATACAATTATTAATGTGCTCTTACTATTATCAACATATACATTAGCAGATACGTTTGATTCTAAAAATGTTTTACTTAACACTAAAAACTAAAGTAAGATTAATAAATGCAGTATTGCTTCGTCTTAGTTCACTTGGCACTAAATACAACCTTATTGTAAAATTTTACTAATGCAACCAACAGCCATTCTTCAATTAGATTACAAAATTTTATTAATTACTGTAATGTTGATTCTTATTAGCACTTTTTCTATGTATGACCTATACTTGCATGTCAAATACTATAATCTATTCCTCACTGCACATTCAGCATCATCAGTAGAGGTATCATCAAAATTTGCAATACTCAATCCATTTCTTCTGTATCCTCAGTAGCTACCTTCTAATCCAGACCCAGCAGAATGATCACGTCTAAATGTGTGACACACAAACACTTCATACAGGATAGTAGTCACCATCATAGCTTATTGTTAAACCACAGAGGACAGAGAGCAAGGGATACTAAATTACAGCATCACTGTATGCGATCAGTGCTGTACTAAGTGGCTACGCACGCACACACACGCACACACACTGCAGCATATAAAGAGGCATTGCCTTTCCAAGCAAGAGACTTTAGCTGTTCAACAGACAGCATTTCAACGTAACGCTGCACCAGCACAAAATGCATTTCTGACAAAACTGCAGCACATTTAGTTCCAATTGACATCCAAAATCTCAGAGCACTGCAGGATATTGTGTTTATCGCAGCCTGTGCCCGTCTCACATCTGATATTGAGGATGTGATGGTTTGAGTGTGTGGAATACAGAATAAAGCAGGTTCGAAATGCATCCTCTCGTCACACTCTTTCCGCTTCTTTACAAAAGTGAAATGTACCATGGAAAAATATTCCTGTTAAAACCGTCTGATCTCCTCAATTAGTCTGACATGTTAAACTTGGCAGGCCGAGACAAACATGCACATAAATACTTTCTAATCTTTGCGAAGTTTGTTAAAGTAGGTGTCTTTCGCTTTATCTTCGCTTAATCTGCTGATGGGCCGGAAGATCAGAGTATCAGTGCAGCGGGAGGAAGATATGACGGGATTAGGAAAAGCAATAATCCTTGGAGGCGAAAGCCCAGAAGGAGGGAGACAGAGACACAAATCTTCTCTTTGGATCTTCTGGAGTGGTGACGTATTCTGTCAAGAAATTCACTACCGTAAGATTATAAGTCATAGCAAACTCTGAGAGAAAGAGTAAACTCATCTTTATGAAACATTTTTAAATTCCTCCACAGTACGCAACTATGTTATACTTGTTTAACCCTGGCGACTTTGAACTTTTTAAACTTGTATTCATTGCTTTGACTCACGTTTTTATTAATTGTGAAGTGGATTGAAATCATAATAAACCTAAAATAAAAATAGCATCATCATTTACTCTCCCCCCAGTCAGTTCAAACATGTATGACGTTCTTTCATCTGTAGAATGCAAAAGAAGATATTTAGAAGAATGTTGGTTACCAAACAATTGTGATTCTCATTGACTTGCATAAGTTTTGTCTGAACAACAGAATAGGTAGTGCCAATGTTTTGTTTCAAGGAAGTTTCCTTTGTTTTTTTGCAGTGAAAAGAAATGGCAATCTTATTGGACCATGTGTGATAAGACAACGAGCAAAATAAAATGATTTGACATCCAGTAATTACTGGAAACCTGGTGATGACATCTACTTAAGACTGATTGCTGAATAGATGATTTATTTAATCCACAATTGTTGTACAACGCAACTGTACACAATGTGTGTATATTTGTTAGTGTGCACAGGTTAGAGTGTCTGGGTTTCGAGCGTATAGGTTGTGTGTCTACTTTCATCTGCTTGTGTTTCATATGGTTGTGTAACCTTTTACAATGTTACATGCTTTGCATTGTGTGTGATATATAATGTTTGTTATGTTTGGTGTGTGTGTTTGAGTGTCAAAAGTATAGGTTGTGTGTCTGTGTGCAATTGTTTTATTTTTGTGTTTATATGTGCGGTGAGTAGGTTTGTGTAGGTTAACTGTGCTTCTGTGTGGTGTTTTCTTTGTTCTTGATACTTTTTCTCATAACAAATCTAATTAATTGCTTATGCATGCATTCATATGTGTCATATATAGGTACTTATAAAAAGCATGCAAAATTCTAAAAGCTCTATATAAATAAAATTGAGTTGAGTACACAAACTTTAAATATTCAACTTAGATTACAAAATAGGAGAATTAATCAATACAGAACCGAATAAATAGTCAGACCAGTGCAGCTGAGGTGACGTTGGATTAAAAACACAAACACAAAAAAAAAACACCAAATCCCTCCCACGTGAATGCTGACATCACTTATTTAGATACCAAACACACACTCACACACATACACTCCCTGCACTATCCCCCTGAACCAATGACATCACACCAGCAGGCTGCAAGGACATGTATGTCTCTCCACCATCTCTCTCTCCAATTTTTTTATTTTATTTAGCTGACATACATCCTCTTCTCTTTTCTTGTTTATTTATATCTTCCTTCTATACTCTTCACACTCCTTCCCATTTCTCTCGTTCTCTTTTTCTGTCTGATGAGACCAGCAGGATGAAGACAGCAGCAGATTTATGTTCATCCCTCTACCCCAACCCCCCACTAACACCCCCTCAACTCCAACCGAGCGACCGCATTGACTTTATTTCTCTCTCTCTTTCTCTCTTCCTCGCTGGAATCGGGGCAGAGATCTGCTTCTGTTTTCTTGTGTGTGCAAGGCAGCACACGGAAATAAAGGTTGAGTGTTTTATTTTTGCTCTGGGCAGTTGAGGCCTCTGTTGATTCTGGACTGTTAGATATGACTGACCCAGACTCCAAGTGTGCATGATGCATGCATTTGATGCTGAAAGGCTTAGACTCAGAGTTTGACCTCTGAATGTTATCCATTCATGTGCTGTGCTATTGTGCAACACATTCAGTCACAGACAGCCAAGGACAGTGGTGACAAACCTGTGTGAATGAATAATAAAGGTAACACGCTTAAGTTCCCTGTGGATGTGCGTGAAGTGTGTGTGCGTATCTGCACGTGTTCATGCATAAACTTGACGGCTGGATGTTTAAATATGTATAAAATATACCACACAATTGTGCATGTTGGTGTGTTTATGCACACTTTAGCCTTATGAGCAGCTCTGCATGGCCTAGTTTTTCAGAAATCTTCACACATGTGGTTTTCCAACACTGTGACATCAGTTAAGAAAACTTGGTTGTGCTGTTACACAGGCACCATGCCCATTCAAACTGATGAATGCAGAATGTGGTTCAGGTTTTCTGAGCCAATCGGATTTTTAATTCAAAATCAGAAAACAAATCAACCTTGTACATAAAACCTTTCCTGTTCCTTTCTCATATGCTGTAGGTTAAACGTCTTTGTTCTCTACAAGGATGCAGAGCGGTGACTGAGCAACCAGTCCAGGTGAGGATCCAGTTTTGAGCTCAGGTGCTGAGCAGGGAAAAGATCTCTGCCAACTCCCTGTCTCAGACGCAGCTAAAGTGTCGAATTAGCAACAACGTTTTTGCTCTTGCTGCTCCTCATCATCATTAACCTGATGAGGAAGGCGAGATGATGCAGAGTAACTGCAGAGAAACTGCAGAAAAGACAATCGGGCTGGAACGTGCGGAGAGCTGTTGGTTTCTTGCGCTCCGGTTTAAGTGCATACAAACAGCATTTCATGTATTATTTTCTGCACAAAACAAAAAAGACACTTTGAAGAATGTTGTAAATCAAACATCATTACTTTCCATTTTTAGGAACACCTTTATGATCATCTTTTGTCTTTTCCACAGTACAAACAGGTTCATGAACAGTTTTTTAGTTTGTGTCTTTACACAAAAAAAGATATTTTGAAGAAAGTTGGGAACAATATATTATTGACTTGGATATTTATATAAATTTTTTTTTTTGTGTTTTACACAAAAAAAAGGTTTTATAGGACTTGTGTTATTTCACAAAAAACCTTTTCCCACAGAAAAAAAGAGAGATATACCAATCTGGTCTTGAGACATTCTCAAAATATCTTATATTGTGATTTCCACAAAACAAGCATTTATTTTGAAGAATGTTGGATAGCAAACATCATTAACTTCAACTGTATGGAACCACTGAGACATTTCTCTAAATAAACAGCAAAAAGAGTAACATTATTTTTTTTGAAATATCTTCTTTTGTGTTTTCCTCAGAACTAAAAGGGTCATATACCATACCTGTCTTAAGACATTTCTCAAAATATACATCCCGTCTTCCACGGAACATAAAGGGTCATATACAGGTTTTGAGTCATTTCTCTAAATATCTTCTTTTGTGTTTTTTGAATGCTATGAAATTGAACTTAAAAATACAATGGCCTACAATGCTTCGCCTCTCTCAGTACAGCATGTTGTTTGTGTCTCGACATAGATAAGTAGATGGGTTATGCGGTCACTGAATGAGCCGGAGGACAAGCCACTCAAGCACGTTCATCGGTCATCCGCTCACTATGCATGTAAAAAGGTCAACACGGCAACAAATGGTCCCTCAGCTACAGCCTTGTTTTTTCACTACGCTCACGTCACCCTGATGACGACACGATGCTGTCTAACCAGAACTATCAGCTGAACACACACAGCCGCACGTATGCTATTTCAATAATTCAATAAGCTCCCATCCCCAAATTTAAATGTCCTTGCTCATACAAATATAAACCCGCATTAAGCTGGTGTTGCGTTCACTTGCCATTGATCACATGTTATAGAGCATTTACTGTATGTCAAACACATCCATAATGCCACCTCAGAATGTGTATTTCATTCGAAATGCCTACAAAACAGAACGCATGCAACAACAAACAGCAAGAGTTAAGACCCAACAGCCAAATGTGCCTGTATGCATCTGCTGTGATGCTTCATAAAACATTTTAAAGAAAAAACTTCTAAACAATCAGTTAACCCATGAGTTCCTCTCATAAATACCTGTTTTCAAGGCAGAGACACAAAGACAAGCCCTCGAGGAATGTGATGTCCCACCTCTAAAGTACACCTTAACACGTTCACACGCTCTGTTGCCATAGGTAACCCGACATCACAATAATGACAGCAGAGGTCCATCAAACCCCTCAGAGTGGTTAAAAAGTGTGAATGGTGAGACACTCCGTGCTTGCAAAGACGTCGATTTGTAACTCGTATTTTTCTGGCGGCCCACTTGTAAAGCATGTACAGGCATATCCAACCACACATAAAAAAGAGATGTCAACATACACGTAGTGCTACACAATACACAACATGCCCCCACACATCAGTACATACCAACATCAGTAAAGAAAAACATGCTTTCAAGAACATTTCAAAGGAATCACGGCGAGTTCCCAAAAAATGAATGAACTGTTGCTACATCCTTCAAAACATCTCCTTTTGGTCATGCAGGAGAAAGAAAGTCACACAGGTTTAAGACAGACAATGACAGAAATGAAACAAAATCAGAATTGAGAATGCAACATATCGAGCGAGGGAGAGAAAGAGAGACTGAGTTAGTGTGTGTATGTGTGTTTTCAATGAGACAAGGCCAGCATCAGCAGAGATCAAGCAGTCAGGATATCAGTGCTGGCAGAATAGAAGTCAAATTAATCAACGTCTTTTACACACATACACTACGCTGACACAGAGATAATGTTCACACCTAGTATATCAGCATCCATATTGGATGATCCGCATATTATCGGACAGCGATAGATGCTCTATAAATGCAATCCTAAATGTTTTCTGGTTTGATAATGCAAGCAAAATGCATTTGAACTGCAGAGTAAGGTGATCCATTTGGGATCCTGTCTGTGGATACCCAGATACAATCATTTTTTATGATTTAATTTTAATACATCAACTCATTCTACACAAAGTGAGGAAGATTCTGTCAAAATACATCATACATATCTTTAATATTGACTGAGCAAGACCATATCAACGAATGGAATCATGGTAAAATGAAGGTAACTACAAACTGTAATGCTTATTTTCTCATTTTTCTTTCCAATTTTAGTCTAGTTTTTAAAGGCAGGGTCATGGATATGCATAAAACCACACACATCAAGTGAGATGACAGAGCAAGTTCAATGAATAACCCTGTTTGATTCTATGTCTATAATTTAATGTATGTGTTATTGATGGAGGGTTCAGTCCGGATATGTATCATTATTACACAAAGTGAAGATATATCCAGCTGAATACCACAGAGTAATCTGTTGTAAGTAAATCCATCGATGTGGTAACTTACAGACAAAGACAAATACAAACGGAATAGATATTGATATCTAAAAAATGAGGAGAGACATTCTGGGCAAAGAAAAAGACAACGGGCCAAGAATAGGTAAGAGGGCCAGTGTGTATACGTACTTGAGACAGAGAGAGAGCGAGATGAGAATTGAAGGATTCTGTCATTCCAAAGGATGAAGATAAACAACCGTGCAACTAGCCGGCCAATCAAAATCCAGACCCACATCTCATCATCCATTCTCTTTTTCTCAGTGTTCTTGTCTCAGTGCAGGTAGACACATGGATGTTAAACACATAAACATGACTCACATGCTGACCCGCATACAAAGGGTGAGAAAAAGAGAGAAGGAGCTTGTTAGATCACGGCCAAGTAAACACACAGACAGATGGCCGAGGAAATTACCTTCTCTGTCCGTGTCTCCTCACCACTCATACCGTCCTCTTCCCCTCTTTGCTTTATGTTGTGTGCTGTTTACATCAGCTCATGTGGGTTTGTGTTGTGAGCAGTCTAGACTCAAGCGAGGATTTGTAATGCGGTCTATTGTACTACGCAAAGGCTCTCACACACACTTACGTGGCACAATTTCTGCCAAAGTCACAGGATCAATAAAACCAGCTTTCACCCAAACATGCTGGAGCTCTATGAATACAGAAGATAGTGCAGCGTGTATGTGGAATGCTTTTAACGTCTGTGTGTATTGCATCGAGAGCCTTCAACTTTTATTAATGTGATGTTGTGATGTTAAATGTGATGTTGTTTATGTGTAGCAGGGTTTTTTTTAATGGCGTGTTGAATTGGGATGAGTGTGTGTGTGAGTTATGTACATACAGTCCATTCTGGACACGTGCACACAGAGTATTTACATTTCATATTGATATGGATATCAATAAATTATAGTATACACAGAATATGTGTTTATTATTACATAATAATTAGGAGTTATTAGAATGATTAATCACGAATAATCGCAACAATAACAATGTTTGTGTTTATATTATGTATGTCTGTGTATTGTGTAATAATTTTACATTTATAATTACTATATTATTTGGTTTTACACCTTTTTTGTTATTTTCATTTAAAGAATAAATCGTAATATTTTCTAAATATAAACACATGCATATTTGTTTACGAATTAAAACATAATCTATTATGCACAATACACAAACATTCTGTGTGTGATTAACCACGATGACCTGTTCTGACAGTCCTAATAATAATTCCAACGTCTGATGTGTGATAGGGAAAAGGTAAATAAAACACCTTTAAAATATTATATTATGAAATATTTTTATAAAATAACTCAATATTATTAAACTATTAAGTTAAGTTTTGCACAAATACACTTAACACACACACACACATACGCACACACACAATGTCATCTTTCCCGTGCTGCAGTGTTCCTCGCTGCTCTCTCGGATCAAAACAAACCTGTTAAACAACCCCTAACCGTCATCCACTGCTTCACAAAACCATCACAGCTTCTCTCAAAACATCCCGCCTATGAAATGTCTTGAAACTTCCACAAACAAGCCGCACACACAAACACATACATGTAGGCATACACAGAGTTGATCATGTGATCCAGACTGATGATATTGTATCCTTGCATTGAGTATAATGTAGACACACACACACACGACTACACAAACATGCAGCTGCACACATTGCAGTGCGGGACAGGATGGGGTACGGTGTGACTTCATATGGCTCTCACAGGACACACACACACACACACACACACAATGCGGTGAGTGGATGTGTGTGTGTTACTCACAGTTCTGAGTAGAGGATGTGCAGGTTGCCCACATTATCTGTGTAGTTTGCTGGACTGAGCCAGGGCAGAACCAACAGTAGCAAAGCCTTCATGACCCCGTCTCTCCAGGGCCCACGAGCTTCTCTTTCTCTTTCTCTCTCTCTCTCTCTCTCTCTCTCTCTCTCTCTGTCTCTCTGTCTCTCTCTCTCTCTCTCTCTCTCTCTCTCTCTCTCTCTCTCTCTCTCTCTCTTTCCCTGCCTCTGTTACCCTGGGCTGGATGCAGTCTTTCCTATCCTCCTCTATCACCTTCTCCTCCCCAACAACAGTACCAGCCCCCCCTCCCTTCTTCTCCACAAGTAAAGACGCTATTCTTCTGTTTTGTTTCTCAGGGTCTCCAAGATTCTTTTCTTCTACTCAGGCTTCCAGCCCGGTCATCCCACACAGCAGCAAAACGGACAGAGAAGCAGAACCAGGAGCACTGTCAACGGAGGATGAAGAAAGAAGCAAGAAGAAGAGCCCAGAGCAGGTGCACCACCGAGAAAGAGAGTTGTGAGGTAGAAGGAGATGAGGAAACGGATGGGTGTGATGGTCTCGATGCAGTCTAATCTGTCCTGGGCATCATCCAAGAATAAGAGGATTTACGCTCGCAAGCTCGACTGTGAGAGAGAGATGGAGAGAGACTATATGTGAGAGTGGCAACACAGCTTCTGACTTATACTGCAGCATGCTGTACAGAAAGAGAGAGAGATGGAGGAAACCATTTGAGAAGGGAGAGAGGGGGGATACGAACTTGGGTGGTCCATGTATAATTGCACTTATGATGAAGCGTGTGGCACAGACCTCCCCCCCTTTGTGGGTGAACGGTTCATTCAGCCATGCATAGGGGTGTGTGCGTTTGTATACGTGTGTGTAGGGGGTGGGGGATAGACATGTGGAAGATACAGTACTGTATATAGGCGAACAGGCGGTGGGATTGACATGGTCTGTGTATGAGATCAAACATGATTATATGACTTGTTTTTAAAGTACTGGTTGTCAATACTCTATAGCACTATAGAGATACTATGGACAGCCCAAGGCAGTTCATTCCCCATTATTACAATCATGATTTCTGAAGTCTGAACAGTCAAGCACAAACTAGACAGACAAAGTGTATCCAGAATTGCTTCAATGCAAAGACTACTCTTATTATATAGCTTCACAGCATGCACAGATATAAGCTCGACAACATCCAAGAAATCTGTGGACCTTGGTGCCACACTCAGTCACCAGCGTGAAGGAAGCCTTATGACATAACAACACATGCACGAAAGGCAGAGGTGGGTAGTAACGAGTTACATTTACTCCGTTACATGTACTTGAGTAAGTTATTGAAAAAATAATACTTCTAGGAGTAGTTTTAAATCCCTGTACTTTTTACTTTTACTTGAGTAGATCTGTGAAGAAGAAGCTGTACTCTTACTCCGCTACATTAGGCAACAATGAGCTCGTTACTTTTCTTTCATATTTTACGCGTCATTTTGACAGAGTGAGACTTCCGCTAAAGGCTCTACCACGTGACCGTGAGTTCCACCAATCAAAGGTAGTTGTGCGGTCTCGTCACGTGACCATACTCAATCTCAGCGCGGGGGTTAGTTTAACGTTTATAGAAAAACACAAATGTCGCAATCAAACATCGGCAGTGCAGACACAGTGAGGAGGAGGAACACCGCCGGCCTCATACTGAAAGCATGTTTACATTAATAAAAGTGCCAAACAGCAACTACAGTGTGCAGTCTTCTGTCTAAACAAACGCACATTTCAGCATTTAAAACTCAACATCTGAGGAAACATGTAGCACTAAGTGTAGGCCAATGTTTGTCTTTTAGGTTACATATATTTTAAACATTTCCAATATATATATTAGGGGTGGAACGGTACATGTATTTGTATTGAATCCAAATGGTATATGTGTGTGTGTTTGTGCGTGCGTGCGTGCGTGCGTGTTTGTGTGTGTGTGTTTGTGCGTGTTTGTGTGTGTGTTTGTGCGTGCGTGTTTGTGTGTGTGTGTGTGTGTGTGCGCGTGCGTGTGTTTGTTTGTGCGTGCGTGTTTGTGTGTGTGTGTGTGTGTGTGTGTGTGCGCGTGCGTGTGTTTGTTTGTGCGTGCGTTTGTGTGTGTGTGTGTGCGTGCGTGCGTGCGTGTGGCGCACAGTGGAAACACAAAAACATACTCCGTCATTTCGTTTATGCAGGACATCATTCAAACTGCAAAGTTTTTAAGTTACTGTTGATTGAAATTTTAAGGAAAACAAATAAATTAATCTGAAATGTAGCAAATTTTCAAAAATTTTTTAATATTCTATTCATTCAGGGACCAAACAGAAATCGAGATATGGATTGAACCGTAAAAAAGTATAAAGGTTTGGAAATTTGTGTTACTTGTGCTTATTTATTTTTTATTATTTTATTTATTTTATTTTTTAAGTACTTGAATTTATCTGTATTATTTTAATTTAAGCTATTTTGTAATTAATTAATTAATTTTTATTTATTTTATTGATTTGAGGAACTATAATTTGCTTAAACATGATTATTTAGTATTGTCTGTCTGATTGGATGCTTGTTGAAAAAATAAATCAGACGTTACTCAGTTACTCAGTACTTGAGTACTTTTTTACTTTTACTCAAGTAAGTATATGAATGACTACTTTTTACTTTTACTTGAGTCATATTATTCTGAAGTAACAGTACTTTTACTTGAGTACAATTTTTGGCTACTCTACCCACCTCTGACGAAAGGTATGACACAAACACAAGCTGTAGATGCTGGTCCTGAAAGAAAGTTCAACAAAAGGAGATATTTGGAAGAATGTTGGTTACCAAACAAGGGCGGTACACAGTAACTTCTCTTGTATAGACACAAACCTGTCCATGGTTGTCAATGGTTACCACAGTTGTTCGGCAAACAACAATTTTTTAAATGTTTTCTTATGTTCTGAAGAAGAAAGTTTAGATTGAGTAAATGATGTACGTAAATGATGCCAGAATATTTCACTCTTAAAAAAATAAAGGTGCTGCAAATGTTTGTCAGAGGGTTTTAAAGAAACTGCTTTATTACTTTTTATGATCAAAAAGAACCTTGTCTAAGGCTGATGCACTTTCATTTATGATAAAAATATACAACCAAGTAAAATTTTTCATGAAATCAGTATTTTTATGCAATGTAATCGGTCCAGTTGAATTTGATCAATGTAAAATCCGTAATGGGAAAACTGACAACATGACAAGACCTAAATATATCACATTAAAAATATATATGTTAAACTTTTTCTAAATATATAAACAATGTTGCTGTTTTAGTGCTTAAAATTGAATGTATACTTAATTTCTTTACAGGTTTTTAAGGTATGGAAAAATTCAGCGCATATTTCCTGTTATTTTGTTCTCAGGATAAATCAAAATGAATAATTTCAATTGAATTCATACCTTTAAATAGAAAAACCTAAAATAAATGTTGTCTTTATTTGCAGCTTTATGTATATTTTGGATACAGTACATTTATTTGGCTTTTTAGAAATTAAACCCCTATCATCACTTTTGAAATATAGGAGCTTTGCATGCAGTCAAAAGTCAAATATTAAAAGCTGACAGACAAAGGCAAAGAAGTCTATTCTTACACAGAGAAAGTCTTTGGCTGGTCCTCCAAAGCACGTGTCTTTCAAGTTACGTCCCATTCCGAATAATGTCCCACCCTACAGTCCTGGACCAACTATGACCACAAGCTTCCATACCATATAGGAGAAACAAAGGAAAGGAACCGAAAGACAAAGAAAGATGATCTGAGAACATTTAAAAGCCAAGTGTAAGAGGGTATGTGGGAGGGGAACAAGAATGGAAAGAAACAAGCGTGGGGTTTTTTGGTTGAGTGGAGAAAAGGGCAAGTTGATTGTGTTTCCGTAAGTGGAATTTTAAATGAGAAGGAAACTTTCCATTAACGCGGGTAACAAAGTGCAATTAATTTTAACGGAGGCCCTCAGGCCCGTGGAGCGCTAATGATTGAGACACAGAGCATGGAAACCAAATAGATTCGACCGTCTTGAAAATTGAGAGAGTGTGCATTCCAATGAAAAGCATATAGTTCCCAAAGGCAGTGAGGTGGAAGATATCTCGGGCTGTTAAATAGAGGTCATGTTAAGAGTGGAACCGTCGTGGGGTAGAGCACCAAAGGGTATTCTTTAAGAAACAAACAAACAAACTTACTAACTAACAAAAAGGTATGCACTGACATTGGTGAGCGTGACACTTGTCTTCTAGTAGAAAGAATCACTGACAAGAGTATTTTATGAAGGATAATGAATAAAGAGTGCATTTTGAATGCCAATAAGATGTTTCATGCTTCAGTGAAGTTGTATTAAACAATTACAGTGCCGGCGAACAAATCAAAACTTGTGCATGCAACACAATGTCCTAAACTGTGTATTACAACACACTGGTGTTCTCTCAAACATACAAAGGGTAAGTATGAAAATGTCATCATATATTCTCCTAGATACTAGAATTCGACTCTTCTGTGAATCCCAAAAGATGATGAGCTGTCTTTGTTTAGTTCATTGGTCCCTAACATTCTTCAAAATATCTCTTTTTGTGTTCCGTAAAGAAAGTCAAAATCCAAGTCAAACATTCCCTAAAGATATATGTACAAATATCACTGTTTCTTAAAAGTTAATATAAACTCGGTTTCAATAATATGTGAGGTCTGAAATAAAACAATCTTTTTTATTTTGAACTGTTTGTCCAGTTTTCATTTTCTTCAAAATATCTCCTTTTGTCTTTTTTAAGAAAGTCAAAAATGTTTGAAAAGCCAATTAGGTAAATATCTTATTTTCAGGGAAACTATCCGTTTAAAAGAACTATGTGCTTTCTTTAGCTCAATGGTTAGAAGATGGCATGAGCAGTGGCAGAGTCTTGAGTTTAATCCGAGGGTTGCACAACTACAAAATGAAATGTAAAGTATAATGCAGTGTTAGTCACTTTGGAGAATACTGTCTGCAGAACACTCACTCTTGCTTACCTGCTCTTGATGTGTCCCTCCACCTCTCCCCGAGGCATAATTTCAGTGCAGTGCTCAATAAAGGGGCAGGACACCATCAACTTATCCAGAAGTTTATGCACCAGCAAGCTGGACTTCCGGCAGGTCTGCAGCATAAGTGGGGTGCGATCCACCGGACAGAAATCGCTTTCCAAAAGAAAGTTAGTCAGACACTCCTGGCAGTACGTGTGGCCGCAGGGTGTGTCCAAGGGCCGTATTAATGGCTGGAGGCAGATGTGGCACATGAGGTCATCATCCACCTCTTCTTTATATGTATACTCATGGTTCTCCTCCTGCAGGTGTTGTTGTCCACAGACGTGACAAAGATCAGGCGGAGGAGAGATGGGAATGCCCCCTGTCGCCCCACAGTCTGGCATTGCCACAGCGCCCACCTCTTCCTGATCTGTCATTGTTTAACTGTAGGTGTAGATGATTAAAGTTTGAGTGGAGTTACTAAGGAAGGCTGTGATTCTTTGTGGTTGGAGGGGCCTGTTTTGACCCATCCACCTATGTGGGAAAAGCAGAAGAAATACAAAGGAAAGTCATTTGTGGGAAATAGGTGTGTTGTGTTTGCTGGAAAGACAGGTGCACACACCCAAAGGCATTTACACGCTTTGTAAATAAAGCTTTATGTTCCGACTGATACTCCTTGCTTTTACTTTATTTTTACTAATTTGGCCAAAGGATAAATATCCCACTTACCCAAAATAAGCAACATATTAATATATATGACATTAAAAATAACTTAACCAATTGGAGATCAGTCGTATTATAGCATATCAAATATGTTGAGGGGAAATAAGTATTACTAAAAGAAAGTAAGCATTGCTGTGAAGCTATTTTGTACAGAATGCACGTTGTTATGAGCTATTGGTATCTATTTTTGTTATAAAGAAATAAATATTGTTTCCCAAAATATTTTAAGGGAAGCCCTAAATATTTTTATTACTTTTATTACCATTTACATTTTGTATCTCAGCATGAGTAAGTTAATTATTTCACATGTACATGAGGCTTGAAATATGTATTTAAACATGGGATATACAGTCAACCTAGAACTGCTGTTTACCACACGTGCAGTCCTTAAAGGGGTAGTTCCCCCAAAATAAAAATCTGGGATCATTTACTCACTTGTTGCTTGTTCTGATGAACACAAAGAGAGATTTTTGGAAGAATGCTTGTAACAGTAATAGACCCCATTGGCTACCATAGTATGCAATCTATATTACAGTTAAACTATGTTAAAACTTAGATATTTTGAAGAATGCATGTCAACCAAAAGTCCTGGGGTATGTTTGACTACTGTCACTGTCATTGGTTCAGATTTCCTTCTCTGTGTTCATCAGCAAAAATAAAATTAAACTGATTTGAAACAACTAGAACGTAAGTAATTTATTACAGAATTTCTATTTTTGGCTGACCCATCCCTTTATAGATAAGTGTAAACTTTGATAAATTAAGTGGTAAAGGGTTACTTACGCAAGAGTGCTTCACCACACCTATTCTATCACTATCACACACAATGGCATGTGAGTCGGCACTAACACAACTTGAAGTGTAAAGTTATGACAGCAATAAAATTCTGTCTGTGCACCGTTTCTCTGGAGACAATCTATTCATTGAACACACAGTACATCTTTGCATGTTTTGAATATGACTTATCCTCTGAAAGGCACCTGCTATTTATTAAAAGAGGAAACCCTTGAACTACAGATGAGTAATATCAGAAAAGCTTTACTGTCTTGCCCCCGGTAATCTGATCTGAGATTACACATAAACACAACCCAACCATAAAGGAGTGCGCCCAAGGACACTGTCATACCTGGCAACCCTTCGTTCTCAGTAAATCATCATCTCTTTAATGATACTTCAGAGTGACGATATGGCTACAGTATGCTACAGTGTCATATTACACACACACACTCACATGCATACGCACACAGACGCACATAGACTGTTGCCCTGTAGGTCTCATTCAAATGGAATTTTCCATTTTCTTTTCTGTCTGCATTCAAAGGCAGTTCTAGAGAAAAAAAACATTGCCAAAAACAAACAGGATAATAGAATTGTAACAACTGCCTGTCTGTCCCCTATTCTTTCCTTGGGGATTATATTGTTTTTGCAGTAACCTTTGGCCCAAAGAAAAATATAAGTGCAACAGCAGCTCACAATGAAAAAGTCAATCAACCATATTTTACACACACATAACAAGGTCTACTGGGTTTAATAATATACTGATATTGTTTAAAAGCTCTATTAAAGGAACACGATCACCTGAAATAGACTGGTTTTTATTAACAAATTATTAATTGTGTAATGTTCCGCCATGTCCCCTAAAACCCTCAGTAAAAATTGTCTTTTGTGCTGGTGTGTGTCAGCACTTTTTCACAACACGGACATCAGAGACAAATAAATCCAAAATGTATTTAAATAATTATTAAATAATTTGAATGAGGTCAAAGGAGTTAAACATGATAATTGTTATACATTTTCTTGTACAGTATTTAAAGCGTCTTAAAACATTTTTTAATTCTGTACTTAATTATTTTTTATTTAACATTATAACATGTTTTATACTTTCTTTGTTTACTTAGGTCATCTGGTGTGGTCTATTATTTTTAACTTGTCAGTATTTTTCAGCCTCATTATTTTAAACAATTATAAATTTCTTGAGCAGAATTTCAAAAGAAGATATTTTGAAAAAATGTTGGTAACTGAACAGCTGTGGCAACTTTTCACTTCTCTTATATGGACGCAAAACCAATGCAAGTGAATAGGAACCAGTTACCAACATTCTTAAAATTATCTTCTTTTGTGTTGTTCTGATTGAAGAAATGAGAGACAAGTTTGAAACAACAAGAGAATAAGAAAATTATAAAACGTTTATTTTTATGTTCAAGTTATGATCTTAAATCGGAAACTAGGCTTCAGTTATCTTTACACGTCCAAAAATAAACTGACATTAATTTTCTTTTATTTCTTCATGTTTTTGGCCATATGTGATTTTGCCAAAGGGCATCTACTCTTTTCACCCAGTAACTGAAAAAAGTGGGACACTTGTAATTTTATATCACATTTTTCTATGTATGGCACAATAGGGCAGTAAAGATGTGACATGATATTACATAACTTAACCGTTTGGCATAGAATCAATCCATATTATTCAGGAAGTTAATATAAAATATATCTATATCTGAGATCTCGGTCTGGAAGCAGAATTTTAAAAGGAACATTGACATGAAATACAGAAATACAGAACACAAAGAAAACAACTTAGGGTTCATCTTTTTTTTCTATTCAAAGCACATATCAGTGCTGCTGTGGATCTGTTTTTGACTACACAATGCTTTGTTCAGACACGTTTCAGAGGTCCGTTCTACTGCATTCCTGAGATTCTGGATGCCGCTATGTACAGCTCAAATCCAGAAAAATACTTGACACAGATGGCCAACCTGGGACTTCTTTATAGTATCATGTTTTTAATAAAATATTATAGAATAAATATATTATATATATTGTACTGATGGGGTCAGTGATTGTCTGTTGATTAGAGATTGGAATTTTAAGCAGAAGGTTGCGGGTTCGGATCCCAGTGCCAGCAGACAATGACTCAAAGAACATTACCCCTGTATGCTCTGCAGTGATTATTGGCAACTGCAAAATCCTGTAAGTCCCCTTTGGGTTAAATGCTGAATAAATAAATGTTGATGTAAATACAATATAAATATGAATAATAAAGCATAATAAACCCATACAAATATTTATAACCAAATAATAAATACACAGACATAATGGCAAGTGCGGCAAGAACTCAAGACACTAGAAGTGGGGGTGTTGTGTGTTTCAGAGGGTATGTGGGTCAATGCCAATCTGGCTACAATTAAAATAATAAAAAATACATAACTCTCAACAAAGTCAACATGAAAAATGAGGCTATGTGTGTCTGCTATGTGGGACAAGGAAGCTTAGAAACTCAACATCAAAACACCAAAATGTCATCCAGTGTTGTGTGTGGAGAATTACGTAAGAATTCATATGTAAATTAACATAACTCTCCTCCCCCCTCTACTCCTCTTTCTCTTCTCATCTCTAATCCCTCATCTTTCCAAACATCTCTTCCTTCTCAACCCACCTCTCTTCCATCATCTGACATCTAGAGCCAAAGTCTTTTCTTAATCAGCCTATCTGATCTTCATCTCGCTCTGATGTTTCATCTAACTGGTGTGTACCATGAAAACCTCACCATTTTCTGTTATAAAACTTCCTTTCATCATACATTTTTCTTTTTCTGATAAACTTCATATCAGACATAAATGTGCAGTATAACGTTAATTCGAACTTATTTTTATGTATTCAAACTTATTTTTGTTAACATCATCACTGTAACAATAAATCTTTAGACATATTGATAAAGTACTAGAAAATGAGATTCCTTGGACATCGTTGGAAACCATGGCATTTAGAACTGTTTGAATCTCTAAAATCTTCAAGTTTTTGTTCAAAATATGATTTTTAAAAATTGGCTACTTAGGTGATCAGTTGTTTTCCAGATCTATCAGTTGCCAACATCCTTTTCTTATTTGTGTTCAGCTAAACAAAGAATTGTATACAGCTTTTTGACCACCTGAGGGGAAGTAGTTAAAGACAATTTTTTCATTTTTGGGTGGACTCCATTTTAAATGAATAATTAAATATAAGTTTTATTATTATTAAATATTAATTATTATAATTATTTTAAATAAATAAAAAATGGAGATGTTACCACACAAGCATATTATACATACATAAATATTTACATTTATACACACAATAAAAGGTGCTGCTGCTTGTTTTCTGGCAAAACAATCAGTAACGTCTGAAGCTGCTGACGGTAACAGATTTCACAAGATACAAACGACACTGATCAAAAGATACTACAATTTTCTGTAACATATAACATATAAATGTGACATGTTTTAAATCAGACATTAAAGTCAGCAAATGTTCCTGATCCAAGTAAAAATACAGAGACCGCAGTCTCTCTTGCTTACCTGAACAGGTAATCTAACCTCTCCGGCAGATAGAAAATGAGAAGGGGAGAGAAAGTGAATAAAGGAAAGCAAAACAGAAAGAAAGAGGACTTTGTCCCGGTGACCACGTGTTTAAAAATGCCTTATAGCCGCTTTTTAAATGAAATCCAGCATGGTGTGAGAGTTGTATTGGTGATCTTTAAGTGTATTTTTATTCCTTTGGCCCCCAAGCCGCCAGAATAAGCTTTGGGACGCCAACTTCTGAAGCACACACCTGATACAGGAAGTGACAGAGAGGAGGCAGAGCCAAGCCGGTAGGCAGGTAAATATGAGAACTGACCCGACCTGCTCTCTTGGGGCTGGAAAATGGTTTACACACTCACACGCAGTATAGCACAGATGAAAGCAGCGGGATATAATCACTTCATTGTAATAACTTAATGTCCAAAAAGCTGCTCAAAGTCTATCAACATACTTTTATTATATGATTCATTTCCACACTAAACCACATGTAATGATATACATCGCAACAACACATACAACTCGCATGTTACCACACGCCTCTTAATCCCCACATATAACCCTGAACAAAGCTCTTTAATATCCATAAATACTACACTAACATTTATTTTCACTTTCCGGGAGTCCACACCCATCCAGTGACACCAGATAGACAAGAACGGTTGTTCTCATCTTTGCAGGCTTTGGAAAGGTGGTGTGTGTGTGTGTGTGTGTGTGTGTGTGTGTGTGTGTGTGTGTGTGTGTGTGTGTGTGTGTGTGTGTGTGTGTGTGTGTAGAGAAGGGCGAGGGGGTTAGTCATACAATGCAGACTATACAGAAGGTGCTTGTTGGAGATGTTCTTAGTCAACCAACAATAATGTGTCATAACATTTGTGTGCGAATGAGCTTTACAGTAGAAAGCTGTGGAGCAAAGACAATGTGTATGATGCTTAACTGCAATACGCAAAATGTTTCTCTATGTGAGAAAATGAAGTATGGGTATGTCATGTCATGAGAGCTTGTCAACAAAAATGTATGTGTTTAAATCTTCTGCAGAACACAAAAGAAGATATTTTTGAGAATGTTGGTGACACTTCACTACAAAACCAATGCAGGTAAATTGGTGCCAGTTACTAATATTGTACAAAATACAGTTTTGTGTTTTGCTGAAAAAATTAATGATGCTATGATTGATTTGCCGGATAATCAAATTTTATGAGTTAATTGATTCTCAACAAACTTGGCTGATCTTATGAAGTGATGACGTCAATGCGTGAGGATGAACATGATGATACTTTTTTTAGTAAATATTCAGTTATCTGTTAAAGCAATAGTTTTATTACATACAGTATTAGTGTAAAAATGTTAGATAAATATAAAAAAAATACAAAGGCAATATCTATAGTTTAACTGTATCGGAAAAGAGGTTCATGTCATATATTATTTATATAAACGTGAAGCATCAGAATCAGAATCGGCATCGGTATCATCATGAAAAAAAATGGTTCTTGGTATCGTTGGCAAAATCCTGATTGGAGCATCCCTGGAAAAATACATTTATACTTGTTTGAATTAAAAAGAAGGTAAGTAAATTATGGCGCAATTCTTTAGCTTTAATGTTTGCTCTAACTTAAGACACAGTAGATCTGGAATCAATATTGCAATCTCTCTCATAGTAGTACATTTTTAAATTTAAACTCTTGCATACATATTTTCCCAATAAACATGTATAGCAGATGCATTCAGCCCTCAACAGTTTCACTAAGATATGTGGCGAATTAATAAAAATGAATCAGGAAGCATAGCCAAGCACATTGTGTTTTCGACACGTGCAAGAACAAGTTTATATAGGTCACTCATGAGAATCAATGATGAATTATTTTGACTTCCAGATCTCTGAATCATAGGGGAGTTCACAGATTCACAGTCCGTACTGCTTAGTGTTTACTTTGTTGTGATAGGTGGATGCCAAAAGTTGTGCTATCAAGTCCGGTTTCTGTAGCTTAGTTGGCATAGGGTATTGTTTGCCGTGCCAAGATGGATTGGATTCCCAGAGAACACGCGAACCAATAAATGTATAGCTTGAATGCACTGTAAGCTGCATTAACTCCAAATAGCTGGTTTTGAAGAAAGGTACTGTATAAAACGTGTAAAAGATATTAAAACAAACAAGTAATCAATCAGATCTGACAGGTGTACAGGAGGTTATAAGTGACCTTATGTTCACAAAACAGGTTTGATGGAGCTGTTTGCTTGATCAATGGAAAAACGGAAGAGAATTTTAATCGGGTCAGTACAGAAATTCATTATGGGGTTTATAATGCCCCTGTATGTGGAGTGTTTTGCATCAACATATAGTAGCCCTTTTTTCATGCTGTGTTTGTATTTGTTTTAAGATGTGTGAGTGTGGAAAAACATCTATGTTGTGATGTGCATGCAATCTTTTTTGTATGCTATTATATCCCATTAGATCAGTCATAGTCTGGTGGTAGGGAGTTCGTCTTGTAAGCGGAAGGTTGCAGGTTTGAATCTGAGTTCCAGCAGACAATGATTGAAGTGTCCTTAAGCAAGACACCTTACCCCTGTTTGCTCTGCGGAGATAATTGACAACTGCATAATACTGGTAAGTTGCTTCGGATAAAAGCTTCAGCCAAATGAATAATTGTAATTGTAATTGTATATATGACAAAATTAAAAATTAAGGTATGAGATGTGTTATGGTAAAACTATCCTGCGAGTATTTAACAATATGTCTTCCAAAAACATTGTTTCTATTTGCATTTATGTGCATAAACTGAAAACTGAGAAACATGTAAAAAAATCAAATATAAGAAAATTAGCAATTAAGAGACCATTTTAAAGAACTTTTTTCAGAAGTCAAATTTTTATTTGATAATTTTTGTCGTATCATGCTGTCCATTTTTTACATGGCTGTTGGGGGTCTTTGACACTCCTAGAGTTTAATTGAGTTGAAATTTAACATCCACTGGACTAGAATGTCCACATACATCTGGAAATGCAGATTTAAAGACATTTTTAAATAGAATCTTATTCTTGTCCATGGCTGTAAGAAACTCAGATCAACCCAGATTAAAAAAAACAGCAAAAATGTCTGTTGTGAGAATCACTTCAGTTGCTCGGAGCGCTATGTAATAGTGGGGTGACTGACACCAGCTGTGAATTTGCATACAGAACATTTCTGTGTGCCTGCATGTATTGCTTTTTAATAATGGCAAATGCTGCAACTGATCTCTTCCTGAGATGCTCACACAGACACACTGTACACATATTCAAGGTGACTTCTGCTGTGGTGGTATAAAACACACCCAACACCTTCCCATGATGCAGTGTGGTGACCTGCTGTCACCCTCATCATCCTCCCACTGACCCTCCCCAGCAGAGAACAGGATACAGAGACACACAAAGAAGCTCTTTTAATACAGGGAACATCTTCAGTTTTTATACTTGTCTACCTAACTCATGCTGGTTTTATTAAGATAAATGTAATTTATTAATATTAATGTCATTTCTATAATTCAATAGCACATTGTAGCTCACCTGCGAAAGTGAATCATTTACTTTAAAATTCAAAGGGTCAAGTATTGATTGTATTTGGACTTATTGGTGTCAGGGATTTTTTTGAAAACGTCAAACTTGCAATAAAAAGATAACCTTTTCTACCAAAGGTTTTGACTATATTTTAGTTTATAAATTATTAGGCACATATATCAACATAAAAGCATTTGTTTTATTTTTAGTGCATACTTTATCTTACATCTGCTATCTGCTATATTCAGGACTGTCATTTTATTTTATATTTTATGAAGAGCTATCCCTTGTCAAGTTGTTGAGTATAAATGATTTTGTTTTTGTATTTAATTTACACAAATTCTACTAAGTTTGTCACCTCCCAAAATCTTGTGCTTTGTGTCACATCCATAACGCACAATTATTTCCTTTTTTTAAGACAATGAGTGCATGGACAAGTGGTTCCCAAAGTGGGTGCTGTAGGCATTCAGCAGAAAAAGAAAAGAATAAATATAGCTAACAGCCAAAAGACAGATTGGATAGTAAAAGACAAGAGAAAAATAATTTCTTAAGAAGAGCATTCATTTTCATTTTATGTAGCGAATTTAAAACCCAAAAGTTTGAGAAACACTGACATTGACTGATTTTGTTCTGATGTTAAGACTGTAAACAAATACATATTTAAATTGTTTCCATGCCAGGTTTATAATGCTGGAATTGATCAGGCATATTATACACAATTGATTTGGTTCAGTCGCTAAATCTCCCAATAAAACCTGGTTTGATCCTGACTGCGATTTATATCAGGTTGTAAATCCCTCTAGGTAAATCTAAAGTAGTTTCAATCGAAATCGAGTCCAAAAGACTGTGTTTATATTAAAAGTACTAGCTGGCGTAGAGACAGTGCAGTCTGCCCTTAGCTGCCCTCCCCCTCCCTCTCCCCCCACATTTTCTATTACAAAGTCTGGAACTATTTGGCCACCCCACAAGATTCTGACACAAAAGCCTTCTAAAAAGTCTGCAAACTTTTCAAGAAAGACTCCCTCACCTCCCTCCCCAGCGACGCGGGATGTGAAAGGGCAGCTTTTGCGGTCTGCTTCATACGGCATACATATTTCATCGCTGCGATGGTAATGTCGCTGTGCATATGAATATGCAGGAGGAAGAGTTCTGGAAGAAGGTCATTGAACTGACAGCACATGCTGCTGAGACAAACCCCTCATCAAATGAAGTCATTAAGGCAAAAAATGCTCGAGTTTGTGTGGATATGAAAACGGACTTCAGAGGAAGGTTTAGTTGAAATGTGGCATGTGGAGATATGAGACCAGGAGAAGGTTATTTTGGCAGATGGGGCTTGCTTGAATCATTTAAACATAATGAGCCCGTTAACTGAGTCTAACACAAATCATACCATGATCTGGTAAGTCTCCAGACAAACGCAACATTTGAAACGAATACTTTTTATGCCAGTCAGAGATTATAGTGATTTCCAAAGCAACCAATCAGTTTCCAGTCACATCCAGCAATCACAGGGAGTCAGAGCAGTCATAAAGGCCAGCGGAACACAGAACAACACAATCCATCTGAAAGTGCAAAGTAATATATTCAGTATGTAATCCATCACTTTCAGTGTAGCTGTTGGCCGGCTGCTATTCAACAGGGATCTGCGGGCCTTTAACAGAAAAACCAAACTGTTTCCATGACTCGAGCGGTATATAACATTATGAGATTACTACTGTATTGTAACAAAAGGTAGGGGACTTTAAGTGCACATTTGGATGTAAAGTAAGTTAAATGAAGTATTTTTCAGTGCACTAGGAAATTATTTCAGTAATAACAATTTCAAAGTAATAATAAATAATAATAAATGTTTAATTTATTTGATCTTGATCTAATTCATTTCTACTTCCATTATACACATGAAATGGTTTTAACATGTTTTGGTGGGAAAAGTATGGTTTTACAAAATCATTTGTAATCAATGTGCCAAAAAAGTTAAAAGTTCTTTCATGGAATTTTTTCCATATCCCTCAGGAACATTAGCAGTTCTTGATTTGTGGCCATCAGGATTTGGTAGCCATGTACTGTAGGATTTTACCAGCCATGGAACCCTGTTGGTTGACAGTCACACATGATGACATGCTGCAAAGAGATTTTCACACACATTTGGTGGTTTGCCGGGGTAATATCTGATGTAATCAGGACAGGGAACTCTAGCAAATCTCAAGCCATTTCTGACAGCTGACAACCCTCAAATAACATCTATGCCAATGTATGTAGATGTGTTTCTTCATGTGTTTCATTCACCCACGCATTCATGTCAGCCTGCTGCATGTTATTATTTTAACCCAGAAATAAAAATCCAATCATCAGTTCTTCATCCTTTTGTTGAATATGACCTATATCAGTCTTTTTTGTGTGGAACACCATATTTTTCAGAAATGCCTTGTTGGTTTTGCATCCACATAATGGAAGTCAGTGTAAGCCGATGTTGTTCGATTACTAACATTCTTAAAAAATCTTCTTTTGTGTTGTACAGAAAAATAAAGTAATACAGGTTTAGACCGATATGAATTACATGACCTTTCCCATTAAGATATCCAAATGCTTTTTATTTAGTATGTTTCATAGTCTATATGACTGACATTTTTGAAAAGAACATCTTCCCACGGCTTTGTCCTTTTGACCATGACACGCATCCTGATCCTTTTCTTTTGTACATGTATTCTTTCAAAAAACTATTGAATGATGTCTTTGCTGCTAATGTGATAAAAATCCATCAGTTACTGTTTTGTGTGTGTTTGTGTGTGTTTGTGTGTGTGTGTGTGTGTGTGTGTGTGTGTGTGTGTGTGTGTGTGTGTGTGTGTGTGTGTGTGTGTGTGTGTGTGCATCTCTAGGTTTAATGAGAAGTGGCATATGAGTCAGACCAGAGGTTCACGGCTCTTTGCTCTCACCTCTTAGAGTAATGGTGTGTGGGCTTCAATCACTCAAACAGAAACTAACACACACTCTCAAACACAATCACACAAGTGGTGCACATTAATAAAAGACAGTTTGTGCATCATGCATTTTGTGATGCAGTTTATCAGACATCATTTGACCTCTTGCTCTCTGGTAACAAAGCAATGAGAAATTACAAATTTTTCTGACATTTCAGGTGATGTACTTGACAGCGTCTGCACTTCAGCAAAGTTCAACTTTATTTAGATGTGCAGTGCTAAGGCATATTGATAATTACAATTATTTAAGCCTAGAATAACAAGCCTCATCAGCAACAATGAATGTTTACAACACAGCTTGCAAACAAAAATATGTATCTCTGAGGAACTCTATCTCATCCCAGAGGAACACATAGAATTCTTTCAATCCATTCCACAGCAGGACAACACTGGTGCCGCTCCTGCCAGGTGTTTCTGTAAATGAGAATGGATTGTGCTTTAAACCGTGTGCTTCACACTACAAAGATGATATTTGCTGGATTTGTTGCTGGTCGGATTGGCAACACAAACCTAGACTACCAACAGAGAGAAGAGAGAGACTTTGAGCAGAACAACAAAATAAATAATCAATTCTTAATTTTCAGAAGAAATTAATATGAAGACCTAATGATGTTTTATTCAATAACTCATTAGAAAGTGAGAGAAAACTCTTTTGAGTAATGAGTTAAGATCCCAGGTTGCCCTTAAAACTCACAGGTCACCTGTTGTGCCAAAAGAGCAAATGTTGTCATCATTTGCACACCCTCTAGTTGTAACAGACCTGTGTACATTTCTTTGTTGTGCTGAACACAACTGAAGATATTTAAAGTAAAAAAAAATAGTTTTTTGGTGTCACAAATGACTTTTATAGCACTACAAATGACAAGTTTTTTTTAAATATTTTTATTTTTTCAATTTGTTTCAAAACTTAAATAATTAGCTATACTTTTTGGATGATTAAAACCCTAAAGATATGGTTTAATCCTTAAAAATAGGGCACAAAGGACATTGAAGTGAGTTAATATGATTTTTTCTTATTTTTGCAGTTGTTAAACTGTATTTTATGTTTGCATTGCATCAAATTACATTATATAATAAAAATATGAAAATGTTCTGTTATTTTCTGACAGTACTTTATCACTATTTTACAGTGTATTTGTACTCTAAACGTTTACAAGGAAAACTGAATAGAAAGATAAAAATATACATATTTGGGAAACTATATAAGTTAAGAGACATAAACACTTTGAAATGAAACATTACTATTTTTCAGTAGCCTTTTTTGCATTATCTATTTTCCTTGAAATCTCTAAGAGGTCCTCTGGGGTCCCAAGACCACATAGAAGGTTCCCCCTTTAAAAAATCAGATTTACTCATGAAGCATGAGAACAGAATAAAATCAAATACCAGATTTGAAACAGTTATATAAAAGTGGATAGGAAGAAAGATGGATGCAGGAGAATTGTAGCACTGCACTAAGAGGAAAATGAAGACAAATGAACTAAATGTAACAAAACCCTGTAAGAAGCTAGAATTTATAGACACAAACAAATAGACACACAAAAATCTGGCATACACATACCTGCATATTGAAGACTGCTAGAAGTCTATGAAAGATAAAAGATAGTTGTCATTGACCGCATGTTCTACAAACATAACTTTTAAGCAGAAATTCATTTTTTTTTTAAAGTTTATCCTTTCAGGAAAAATTTTGATGTATCAAATTCTCTCTTGAATTAATTAATTGGATTTTCCAAAGAAACATCAGTACACCAGCTGAGAGAAGTGTTTTGCCTCCAGCAATATGAAACATTAAACACATATATATAGATCAATATGAAGAACATTGGAAGGTGCTAACATGCCTCTGGTAACAGTTCACTTTCCCTTTAGGCATAACAACACAACTAATTAGCATTGTCTGTCACACACTTTTTCTCTGGAGCAGCTGACTGTCTGTGCTTGGAACAGGTGGCTATCTGAGAGGGCCTTCTTCTTGTCAGCATTACCCGTCCGTCAAAAAATCTCAGTGTCATGTGTGTGTAACTTACTCAGACAGCTGACTTGCTTAGAGGCTCTCTTTGTGTGTCATCATGGTAAATTTGGCTTCTTTGAAATTCATGAAGAATTAAACCTTTTATATTAGATTGACATATCAACAGAAACACATTGCCTATAGGCTCTAGTGTTTATACTCGCTGATTGAAATGTTTTCACACTCGTACACACGATGTTGTAATAAACACAGAATCCTCCAGGGAAGAAACGAATGCGAGGAAATGATTTACAGAATCGAATTGTATAAAACACTCCGTTGTCTCTGGAATGCATGATTTTCTGAAGAAGATACCAGCAGTATTAAATATAATGATCTTTTTAACAAATGTAATTAAAGTTTTGTAAACTAAAAGCTTGGGGGAAAAAAGCATCTCTATTGCATTGTTTTGTACAGTAAATAAATATAATTTTCCCAGAATTTTCTCTAATTTGATGAATTTAGATTTTTGGTATTAACTTTAAGGGATAGTTCACCCAAATATTAAAAAATTCCATCATGAATTATTCAAACTCAAGTGGTTCCAATCCCCATAAAACACAAATGAAGATATTTGAAAGAGTGTCACTGAGATTTCTGAGGCATCTTTGTCTAGCACATTGAGAAAAAGCTTTGACCATTTTAATATTTTCTAAACTACAAAAAGTGATGTTGGAATCACTCAATTTAATCCTGTAAATCCATTACGCATCTCTGAAGTATTCCAACTCCAAGTAAAAAAAATTAAAGGAGGTTTAAGGAGTGGACAAGTTCTTGGTCAGTTGTGGTCTGTTGGTTAAAGAGTTGGTCTTGTAAGCAGTAGGTTGCGGGTTCGAATCCCAGGGCCAGCAGACAATGATTGAAGTGTCCTTGAGCAAGACACCTTATCCCCGATTGCTCTGCAGTGATTATTGATAACTGCACAATACTAGTAAGTCACTTTGGATAAAAGCATCTGCCAAATATAAAAAAGGGCTGTTTGGAAGAAAAGCTATATCAAATTATTCAAACAAATCTGAGTAACATATCTTTTCACACAAACATACCTGTATAGAATTACAAACTTAAGATGAAACATACCTGTTATATAATGTAATGTAATCTTTCTGGAAATAAAGCTCATGCACATATTTCCCTTTAACAAGACTTTGAAATAGTACAGAGTGTGCTCTGAGTTTGGGAAGTTTAAAGAATATCAATAGTCATAAATATTCAAGACATCTCCTTCTCTATCTTTCTGGACGTTTGTGTGTGTAGTCTTAGACAGAGTAATCTTCTTGAAGAATTGTTTTGAATGTGGACACAATCAGTCAGTCAAAATTAAGACCTTTGGACATTTGTGATATAACTGCAAAATAAGAAATCAAAAGAAGGAGATTAAGAGGTAGAAATAGTACATTTGTATCACGCATACACTTGTACTGTATGTTTATTTCAATGTACTATTAGTAATGTATTATTTAATGTATTTGATGTAGTCTTACAGCGAATGTTTACTTAAAATTCATTTGGTCATGAAAATGTTTGGGGAAATTTGCATTTGAATCAAATTGGTTTGCAAGGGAGAAAAAAGGTTTAGTTGAAACATTAAGGAGATCAAAAAACTCTCAGAAGGATCATGAAAAGAATGACGTCTTATATCGCCTCTCACAGACATGAAGGTTATACAACCAGATGAGGGTAAACATCTGTGGTAAAGACTCTCACACAATAGATGCTTTATAGATTTTTGTGAACTTGTTTGCAGGAGTAAGAAAAACTGTCGTTATAATTCGGCATATTATTTAATTATAAAATATTCCATTTATAAACATACTTCTGGGAAGTGTGATAAATATGCAGACACAATTAAATGACGTTGACCCGTACCATGTGTATTAGACCTTATAAAAATCCATTAATTTTGCTTATATTTTAAAAAGGAAGAGGAGGAATAATACCATGAAAGACACAATCTCACTAGGGACAGCAGTTAAATATTCTCTTTCTGCTCTCCAGTTCAGTAGTGCTGATTCTGTCCCAACAGCTCTATGCTGGATTAATATCTGCGTTTGCATGGCTAGCAGCATCCCACAGAGACAATCACAGCTCAGTCTGCAGTCAAGCGCATCCGTGTAATAAAACCGACAGCAGGAGGAACAGAAAACAGATAAGAATTCCGGAGAAGAGTTCAAGATAACTGGAGTGTCACTTCGACAGCAATAAAGTTGAATCCAATGATCAGATTAACATAAGCGACTAACAGTTTTAATCTCTAGACATAAAATACACAAAATAAATAAAAAGAATTATACAAATTGTACAAATCTTGCAATGAAAAGAAACCTCATTCTGTGAGGTTAGACTGCCAAAATGAATGATCTTCTTGATGAAAATCATTAAAATCCCAATGACCTTCCACAGCTTGTTTGACATGATGTTGTATTATTCAATAGCCGTATGTAAGGTCAAGAATCACTTGATGTTTTGTGTCAGATTCTGATTAATTTTGGTGACTAATTCTATAGAAAGAACTAAAGGTTATTGATTTGAGTAAGAGAACAAATGTAATGATGTGTAGGAAGCTGCTTTAACAATGGAATTGCTTCATGATAAATAGGTAGTCAATAAATCCATTAAAAGAAAACACCTCATTGAAGAGAAATTAACAGTTGGTCCGAGGCGCTGTGATGGACATTTATCTAATCCAGTTTCACATAGAAAAGCTGATAGAGTACTGCCTGAAAGTTACAAATACATTTTCTGTTTATTTTAAGGACATTCCATTTAATGCTTAAGTACAGGTAAAACAATTGTTAAAAAATGAATACAGAAAAATTCCACATAGTAATAAAAATACTGCCAGTAAATTTTTACCAATTGATGGGAAATCTTTGTCAATTAATATGACATTAGGAACAGGGATGGGATGTTAGACCATATTGCAAAAATAGTTTTTTTCAGTTATGCAAATTTAGTGTTTAATATTATGTTTTATAACAAACAGAATTGTTATCTTCACTGTAAAACAATCTTTTAAAATGGGAATATTCTGGAGATGGGAAGGCAGAACATTTAAAAAATTGAAAATCAAGTTTACAGTTTTTAAATTCAACCTTTAAAAATTTTACATTTTTAAAGTAAACAGTAAAATTATCTTAAGTTTGAATACACAAAAGTGTCTGATTTAATAACATTAGATTTTACACTTTCATACCCATAGAGTCCTTTATGACTGTACTTGAAACTAAAGAATTCACTTAAGCAATTAGATTAAGCAATTGTCATTTTCACAGCCGGGATGATTAGAATGATTCCTCATTAACCATATGCCAAAAGAGCTTTAATTAAAGACGTAATAAGAGTAAAGGCCATTCCCTTCCTCTCTTTCTCTCATCGTATCCCTCTGAGCAGATTTAGAAAGCATTAACGCCTAAGAAAACCTCATGAAAGCAAAGAGTAAAAAAACAAAATTTTCCTTGAATAAAAAGAAGCATATACGTATACGTATTGTCAAAACGATTAAACTCTTTCTGCCCTCCAATTATAAATAGAAGAAAAAACGGGAGGACTGAGTTAATGAGAACTAGAGAGAGAGATGGAGTGAAAGAGAGAGAGAGGGCCGTGATTTTTCCCGCTGATGTGTGATAAATGGCTCTGTGGCAGATGTGAAATAGGCTCCATTAAAATGCCCCATTTCAGCAGTGGAGTGTGTCCACGACTGTCTGCTGTAAACATCACCTGAGATAGCAACACATCTCGCTGTTAGACACGGCCGAGCATACGAAGCAAAGCAACACACATTCAGATACATCTTCCCTCATCCTATTCAAAATGCAGAAAACACCAGTTCTATCTTGGTTTATACTGGTCCAAGCTGGTTTCAGTGTGGCCCACCAATTGGAAGGTGAATTAGATGTCAGTGGAGACAGCCTCTCAACATGATACATTTACTAATGATGACAAGGACCCTTCACAGCAGGTGTCAAGATGCTCATTTAGGATCCATGTGGAGTTTGTAATGAGAAGAACTTAAAGACGATGTGCATGGTTTTAAATGTTAAACTGAATTTAGTCAGATGCTGATTTGTATAACTTTTTAATTTAGTGATGTAAAAATTAAAAGTGTTAAAAGTGTAGCACACAGCAATTCCATTTGAGACCCATGCCATTTGTATTGTGTTATGCATTTTAATACATACTGATATATGAATGTGGGAACAAATACACAAAAATAAACACACAAAAAAATTATTTTTATGTCAAACAATTTACACAAGAAAAATGTAAACATTTAAAAGCTTTAAAATCAGAATACACCTAAATATTGGTTTATGTTACAAACATATGTGTTAATTAAATACTTATTTGTTTAATTAGATAAGCTTGAAAAAATCTTGGTTAGTTTAAAAGAAATTAACTGGGTTTTTAATCAATTCCTTTATATTTTCCACTGAACAAAAATTATTTATTTATTTATTTATTAATACAAATAACACAAAAACGCCATTCTTTTTTTAAATGATATGTACATGAAAACATACACGTAAAAACATACATATCTATTAATTTATGCTTATATAACAACCTGTCATCCCAAGGACTCTAAAGCCGGTCACACTTATAAGGGTCTTTCATCAGCATGATCTAACGCAGCCAGCATGTTCTATAACCCAAACACAGACTCTTTAATAATGAATACCCATAATCCCCTATGCGTGTTATACATGAGAGGCCTGCTCAGTAAGCAGTTTAGAGAGCGCATGCATTTTAGAATGCTGGGTAATTAGCAGAAACTGTTTTGAGACCAGCAACCCGACATGAGCGAGTTGTCATCAGATTCATAAACACACAAACACTCTCACACACATTTACAACGGCATGTGAAGCAGACACAACGGAATACAAAACACAGTTTTGTTATACACTGTATGTTTTAAATACCAGTATGTGGAATTTGTTTATTCTCAATAGAGCAGACCGGATATTTTCTCTTTTTTTAGTCTCATAGAACAAGACATGATGACCACACACATACGTACCTTAGAATGAATGAATTCATGAAGGAAACACAGCACAGCTATGTTGAAAAGACCTTGCAGTGGGAGGGGCCTGAGATGGGATGGGCAGTGACATCAGAAACATTTCAACAGTAAATTTGAATAACACAGATCCAAATAACATATATTTATGTTTCAATAGATTTGAACTAATCGTTTTTATGGTTATACATACTTGTAATTTTATTTCAACTCAAAATGTAGCAAAAATATTTACATTTAAATGAAATGCTAAAAAAAACATAATTGTATCACTTAATTATATAGCATCATAGCGGCGGTACGATGTTGTCCATGAGCTGTGTCTAATATTGTTGTTAATTAAATATTATTGTTCATCAACAAGATGAAAGATTCTTAAATATTCTAACAACACTGGAATGTTGCTGAACAATTTTCTGAATTATTTAATTGAAACAAAGAATGTTTCAGGAACATTATATTAACATTTAGATTACATTCAAATAATATTATAGATATTTTTAAATCCTTTGAGTGTTTAAAGTGTTACTAAATCTTTAGTTGACAATAAAAAGGTTAAAAGAACGTTCAGGAATACCACATTAACCTTAAGATGATGTTTTATTAACATCAAGGAAACTACTAATGTTGATGTTAGGAATAATTGTTCGATAGGGTTGTGATGGTTTGGAAATATAGTAAAAAGAATACTGTTGGACAATTTTCTTATTCTTAAATGTTTCAACATTACACAAACTAGACGTTATGTGTGACCCGAGTAAACAATAATTGCAGTTTACCTATCCAAGTAGGATTTGTGCTGAGAAAAAATAACAAAGAAGTAACAGACACCATTTTTTACAAAAAGTCTGACAAGTACAACAAATTGAAATTATAATTGATTATAATCCCAGAATGAATTAGAAAATTTAACATTGCAATAGTATTTAATAAACAAATGCTTTGTTATGATAATTTATAAATTGTGTCGAATGATCTGAATTTGGCTGTGAAGATTGGCTCCAGCAGCCTTTGGTACATCTTCAACAGTTGACATTTCCTTCAGAACCATCGCTGTTAACCTTCACAGAGAATAATACCCCTAAAAGTAGCATTCTGTAATTTATCCCCGAGCAGCAGGATGCATGGACAATGTACTGATTAAATACATTATTCATGATACACTCAAGAATGTACAGACTTTAGAAAAAAGAAAGCAATAGAGAACATTTTTATGACACGCTAAGTCATACAACTGTTGCATTGAGGTTTCTTGGTTGAGTTGGGGTGGAGCAGGTTAGAGATGTC
This sequence comes from Triplophysa yarkandensis, assembly GCA_033220385.1. Classification (NCBI taxonomy): domain Eukaryota; kingdom Metazoa; phylum Chordata; class Actinopteri; order Cypriniformes; family Nemacheilidae; genus Triplophysa; species Triplophysa yarkandensis. The sequence goes on along the minus strand of CM065658.1, from coordinate 11,455,846 downwards.
TTCAGACGGTTTCTTCCTAAAAGCAGGAATTAACAACAAGGGTTTAATCATAATTTATGTAAAGTAATGTTTACAGTAACCAACCTTTCACAGTTTTCACAGTCTGACAGAATGAGTGAGCTTTGAGTACAGTAGATATTGCAGCACATGCTTAGATCTGCATTGAACACAAAGAAAACTAAAGCTAAACTTTAATTTCTTTATGATATCTATTATCTTGATAGTGTGATTATATAGGGACAGTTTATTATAACAAGTAATGCAACGTTAACACCAGTAAAGCCCTGGATATACATACCAGTACATCATTTGTCCACAAAGGATTTACTGAATCCGTTCGTTCTCTTATGGGTTTCTTCATCAGTGAAGTCAACAGATATAGAGAAAAATTCAAAGTTGGTTTAATGCTGAGTATTTGTCTGAGATTATAGTAGTAAGGCCATAATTGTCTAAACCCATTTACAAATAGCAGTTTATTTAGATCTTATTGCTACTAATATCATTGGTTAGAAATGCATATACAGATCTAGATGTCGCGTTTGCAGTGGTTTCTATCAACCAGAATTGGTACAGTAAATTGTATGCCACATTGAAACACTTCTGGTAGGACTGCGTTGATAAGTCTGCAGTTTTTTATGTGGATTTGAGCTATTTTTTAACTGTTGTTGCAACAGCTTTATCTTATCTCTGTTAACATTGGAATTAATTTGTTATTTGGATGTCAATCTTATAATGATTTTGTGTATGCAAGTTATGTATATAAGGCTTGTAATGATGGATTTTGGTATGAAGACCTGGCAACCCTGCCAAGAAAATCCATTAACACTCACGAGCAAGCTGACTTTTTCTTTTGCAGTCAAACATATGAAACATCATATGCTGTTGTGTAAATTCAAATGTCATATTTGCTAAACTAACACATTGCAGTAAGTTTAGAAATTCAGATTAGCAGAGTTGCAAGTGGACCGTTCCAATATGGCAGACAAGCTTAGGTTTTTGAAATGCTTAAATGTGACATAAAGCTATATCCACGTTAAATTCTGTCAATACTGCATAGAAGTAAGAGAAGTTATTTCTAAAACACGAGCTAAAAAGTTTTCTAAATGTAAAAAAATAACTTAGAGTTTCTTTTGTCAGCTAAACCAAATTTCCATTGTGTTTGTTTCCGAGCTTTAAGTAAACAATGATTATTATTTTGCCATTCTGAAAACAATCAAATTGTAATTTATTAAGTAACTTGCAAAAATACGATATAAACTTTAACATACAAGCACATTCCAAATTTTTAATCAAAAAAGTTATGACCCATAGCCTATTACTCATGATACAGTTAACAGGCAAAAATGATCACCAGCACCATGTGTTTTTTCAGTAAGTGTTGCTTACATTTCCAATTTTCTACTTGATTTTAAAGAAAATACAGCTAGCTTCTGACACAGCTTTCACGACACCAGCTCATCATGTTTTATCTCTTTCTTCCTCTCATTTTGTATTTGTTTTATTATATGCATGCACACACACCTCTGGGACAGATTACTGTCCTAGCTTTAAGCAGCAACAAACACCGCCTGAGGCTTTGACCTTTGCCCACAGTATAACTGATCATTCACTAATTAGATATTTTGCAAAATGTTGCACAGCAACAAGTTAAGTGATATTTTTGACTACCATCTCAATTCCTACCATAGTAGTCAATAGGGTCCAGGAAATGTAGTTAAAAGCATTGCTCCAAACAGGTTTGGATCTGGATCTAGCAAATGAGTAATTCATGAGAATTGGAATTTTTGGGTAAAGTATTGCTTTTACAAAACAGAGGGAGTAAACCAAATAGATCATAGGGTTTATGGGTTTAAGACTGTGTGTGTGTGTGTGTGTGTGTGTGTGTGTGTGTGTGTGTGTGTGTGTGTGTGTGTGTCTGTGTGTGTGTGTGTGTGTGTGTGTGTGTGTGTGTGTGTTTATGGGTTTAAGAATGTGTGTGTGTGTGTGTGTGTGTGTGTGTGTGTGTGTGTGTGTGTGTGTGTGTGTGTGTGTGTGTGTGTGTGTGTGTGTGTGTTTATGGGTTTAAGAATGTGTGTGTGTGTGTGTGTGTGTGTGCGTGCGTGCGTGCGTGCGTGCGTGCGTGTGTGTGTGTAACTGGACTATATAATGCTTTAATTTAATAACTGTGATTATTCTTTGGATCGGACAACATATAAGTCAAACAGCTATTTACATCTCCAATGATACCAATGCATGTGCAGAGTCTGTGCATTTTCCTTTAGCTTAAGCCAGGACTAAGCCTTGGTTACAAACATGCTTTACATACAACAGTACTATATGTCTGTCTTTGCACAAAGCAATGGCCCTTATGTATTTTAAGATGTGTCAGTGCAAGTGTTTTTTTAGGAAACCACTCCCAGCTGTACTGTATGTTTGCTCACAGATGTGTCAATTCATTATTTTTATTTATTTTCCTTTAGATGAAGGCGCTGCATAAATTGTGCTATTTTTGTTTTGATATTTTTGGTGGGCTCTTTCATCCAAGTCAGATAGATGACTCAAAGAGAGGGAGAGAAAGTCTTGGGGAATGAGATGTTTTTCTATACCTCAATTCTCTTCCCCTAACTTACATCTTTCTTTGATTTCCTGTTTCACTTCTGTTCTGTTAGTGCTTGCTTTTCGATTTATATTCCTTACGCAAATGTTTCCGATTTGAGCATGGTGAGATATTGTGTAAAGTCAAAACAAACTGTGCAAAATGAATAGTCAATTCGATAAGGATCTTTGAGAAGATTTTGGTCCTGACGCTGACCGGGTGAGTCATGTGACCTCTAAAAATTCTCATTGACATGAACAATTGAAATGGCACCACACTAAGCCGAACAAGACCTCGCATTATTGTTGGTTATGATCTGCCTATATGAATTAGAGGACAAGTTTCTGAAGGCTGTCATTGTTGAAGGGTCCTATTGGTTGTTAAAAAGAAGCAAGTCTTAGAAATATTGACACACTACTCAACTTGGCTCACAAGGATAGAAATAAAGGTTTTATGTTTGAAGTCTTTGTGTTTGTTTCCTCTTGCTGACGTGTTTCCTGCAAGCTCTTTATTCTCTGATGTACTGAGCGCTTTCTTTACCTGATTCTCTCTCTTCGGTCCTCACCCTCTCTTTTATTCTGTGTGGGTCCCATGTGATGAGGGGAAAAGGCTCTGATATGTAGTGTAAATGTCAGAGACTGAAGAATACAGAAGAGACACAGAAGGGAACAGAAAAGGGAGCGAGTGACATTTTAGATGTGTCCCACGAGAAAACGGATGGACAGAAACATGTTCACTCAGCAACATTACGCAACACACGCACGCAAAAGAATCCCACATGTACACACTCACTCTAGAAAATAGAAACGCAGGAGGTGACGGAGGACATGAGGGAAAGATGGATTGGTAATAATGAAAAGGTAAAGTAGTGAAGATTGAAAAAAAGAGATGGGGAACTTATCAGAAATGTGTACAAATGGAATGAAAGAAAAAAATGGAAAATAACCAGAATAACTGTGAAAACAGATCAAGAGTGTTTCTGTTCAGAGGAATTTTATATTATCTAATTTTCCTGTTTGTGACTTTTTCTTCCAGGCAAACATTGGTTTGATTCAGGTTTTACAAAAGTACATTGAACAAAACATCAGAGTTATAATGATAACACTTGTGAAAATGCTGTTATATTTGAATGCTGACTGTAGTGTTGACAGTCAGTGAATAAAAACAACTTCAGTCTAACGCACCATTACATCCTCTCAAATTATTTTCACTTAGAAAACTTTTTATGACCTCATTACTTACATCATGATATAAGAGATGCATCTATTTATCGTCCAAAAACATTATTGGCTGATAGCCAGTAGTATAAAAAAATTGTCAATGATCATGGCCGATATATCCTGCCAATCAAAAGAGGAATGGAAAATGTTATTAATTCATTATATAGATAAATAACATTCAAATAAGATTTTACGATTTTAGGTAAAAACAAGGACTATTGGTATATGTTTCAGCAGATTCCATTCTGAATAATCGTCTTTTTGGCATCGTTGGATAAACTTAATATTGTTGCTACTTTACATAAATTTGCATATGTTTTTGAAACAGCACCTTATTGATAAGTGTATTCAAAACATCAGTTTGAGATGCTACTTAGGGAGAAAAATTTTAGTATATATGCTTGTGAACAGTTTATCCCAATACGGATTCAGTATTAAAATGTTCATGGACTTAAATACTCAAAATGTTACAGTAAGCCTCCATCTGGAAGCACTGGTGTGTTATTAACATAAAAGTAGTCATTTATTACTGTATCAGTAAAAAAAGGCAGATGTGCTTTCTGATTTGATTAAACATTGGTTTTGTACAGTGTAAAAGTGAAAATACATAAATGGAACCAGGTTTGCAAGTATAAAGATTGTTTATTGTATATATCACTATAGTGTATGCCGTTTCAGACGTTAAAGAGGTTAAGTCTAATCCTCTGAGTACTGTCAGCATGCAGGAACCTCTCGCATGACAGAAAGATTCCCCATGATGCATGAGGTCTCTTCAAAGCTGTCAGAGAACAGGGTCAGTCTGCATATGTGACCTTTGACACCGTCCTTCACCTCATGAACCCTTGAGAGATGTGGGTGTTGGATCTTTACTGCACTTTAGGAAAAGTGAGAAACTTTACCTTTTCCTCTTGGCTGTGTGGTTGTTTGTATAAATCTCAATGTCTGGGTCTTTTCAAAAGCTCCACCCACTACCACCCAAGCTGCCTGCCACTTCAAACCCTTTGTATGCGTTCCTTACAGAAGAATAAAGGGATGGATTACTCAGATTTTGCTGTCATAAAGTCATAATTTGAAGTTATTTGAATGATCTAATCAGAATTTTGTTTGCATACAGAATATCGAAGAACTCAAGTTATAAAATTTTATTTTAGTTATAAAAAGTTACAATTCGAAATAATGGTTCATTTAATCTATAAACTGACATAAGTCAAAGTTTTAATTATAATTATTTACTAAACCAAATATTTTTTACTAAACCTTAATTAGATTAATTAATGTAAAAGAATATAACAATGTATTTAATTAATAAATAGCTAATAAAATAAATGTTACTATACAAAAAAGTATGAACAGACATAACATCATTGCTTGAAATTAAAGGAAAATTATAAAATATAAAAATAATTGCAAATTGAGTTTGAATTATAAGATTAATAGTTATTGTATGAAATATAAATATAACTTAATTAATTTAGAAAACAAAACTTATTCATAAATGAATATGAATATTAATAAAACTCAGATTGATCTAACTAAGACATATGAGGTTGCTTATAAACCTCTATAGAAGATAATGATAAGTTACACTAGAACATAGGTTAAAGCAGAAATATGTTTTTCTCTGTTTAGAAGAAATTAGGAGAGATCTCATTTGTGCTTTTCTGTCCTGTGGATTAGTTGCTGTCCTGTTTTACAAATGAGAAACAGAGCCCATCTAAATTAACTCCAGTCATCCTTTTCTACTCCAATCTCAGAACATCTTCCATTCCAGGCTTCTTGTTTTTCCTCATAAACAATCTTATAAGGTCCTTCAAATACTTGTATTTGTGTTTTAAAGTCAATGTGGAGATTTCAGCATATGATCTATGTATCAGTCACAAACTTGGTTACAGTCATATGAAAAATGTATCAACAACGAAACATTTTACGATAGAATGCGCAACACTGTCAGAGACTCTTATCGGGTTATTTATAAAATGCAACCACAACAGGAAAACAGGAAACACATCAAGGCAGGCCTGGAAGTGAGGTCTGCTAAAAGCTTTTACCCTTCTTGTGAACAAACACGCATCTCTGTGTCCCAGGTGGGACTTGTTCTGACATTCTATTGGCTGAATCATGTCCTGTTTATTCGCAATATCTCTCCCAAAAAGAGTGGCATGTTCAGAATTTAAAACATCAGCTCCGGTCCTCTGACGTACTTTCTACTGCCTCGTGGGTATCGGTTCTGGTCTGTAAGTTAATATCTACCTCACAAATAGGATTGCTCATGTAGTGATGTCAGAAACATGCATGATCTGGTGTTCTGGAATAAACTGGTAGAGTATGTAAAGGGTTTCAAAATAGGTTTTGTTTTTCATTGAAGACGGAATCTGGTTTGCTTCATCATTTTAGAATGGTGAGTGTTATATGGGTTTATAAACATAGGTTTCAGATAGATTTGTAATACACAATGTATCTAGTTAATTGATAAAATCTAGACTGAAGGTTTGTAAAACAAGGCTGGTTGGACTGGGAAGTTTTTCAGATATTCAGGGTAGGTAAAAAAAATAGTATTAAGATTAGTTTATTACATGCACAATTTAGCATAGTTTTGTGATTACATTGACAGGTTAAAATGTCATAGATGAAAAATCCATAAAACTTTTAATATTCCAGCAACTGGAGTGAATTAAAAACACTGTTAAAATATTTATGTGAAGTAAAATTACATGTTCGTCATGTTATTTATACCCGACATTAGAAAATATCCTTAATTTTTATACTGTCTGTGCAAATAGGTTTTATTTTTGTAAAATATAGCAATAAATGATTGAATTATTTCGCTAAATATTAGTACAAAAAATATATGTCTGTAAAAGGTTTTAAAGTTAATATTTCATGTAAAATTTTTCAGAGGGTCTTTGATTGTCATGATATTTTATACCTGACATAAACATTTTAAAGTCCATTGCTGGCCTTTTTATCCGTCAAAATATGTTTTACTTCTGTAAAATTAGGCACATATACCAAAAAAATTCGGAGCAGAAGTAAAATACGTTTTACTTTTGTAAAATTTGGCAAATATAAGAAAAAACATGGTTCTATGAGGGGGTCTATGAAACTGATATAAAATGTGCTTATGAAATATAGAAAAACAAATAGTGCTTCTCAGAGAGACTTTTGAAAGTTGAAGGTTGCAATGTCACAAAAACATTAAAAAGACGTAATGCAATTATTTTAAAATTAAATATATCTCTATTTTGTCAATTTTATTTATTTGATTTAATATACAAAATAAACCAAATTGTTTTGCAGAAAAATCTCACATTGGAGTTTTAGTTTCATATTAATTTAACAAATATTCTGATGAAACTTTATTCAGTATTGACTCATGAGCTGAGCTCATTATTTTTTAATCCAGATTCAATACAGGAAAAAATACCTTGTTTTTCTTATTAAAAAGGGAAATGGCTGTACCTTTAAGTACGGTCAATATTAAAATTTAAATGAAGGGGTGACCGAACAGACATTGGGTTATTTAGTTCGTGGACTTCATGCACCATTCTTCATTAGTGCTCTTAGTATTTAATCAAGGATCTTCATCTATGGAAAGCAAACATTTAACTCTGGTAGGACTGGATCCAGACACCTCATTAACAGAGCAGCCTTCTTAATATGCTAAACCAGCAGCTTTGGGCTCTCGGCATCCTCTCACTGATTATCCGCACTCCCTTTGAGAGATCTTCAACCGTTCTCCTGCTGATCAAGGGCTTATTGTGCGCCTTGATGTTGTAGTCTTTCACAAAGGTTATGTAACAGTGCAGCAATGTGTGTTTGTGTACATGTGGGCATATGAATGTCCTTGACTAACTCAAAAGTCAAAAGAGAGAGGACGTTTATGAACGTTAGAACCTACTTCAAAGATTTACAGCTGTGATGTCATAAACACAGATGACACACAGGCTTGGATTGGATGATGAGAAAGGTAGACGGCAGCAGATTTCTTTTTGGAGAAACTTTTTACTTTTGTTGGTTTTAAACCTTATTTCTACAAGATGAACAATATTTGAAGGTAGACATCACTGAGTTAGAGGAAATAAAAAGGCCAAAATGTTAAAGTAAAACACAGTTCAAATTTTGTCAGCAAAAAAAGAGCTGTCAAAACTTAAAACTTGTAAAAATAAAGAATATATTTATGTTTCAATCTGTAATACTAGTTTAACACAAGTTTGTGAAAAGTTAATGTTCAAGATGTTTTCAACTGTCAACTTATGAATTTTACTTTCCCCCATTGACTTCGATTGTTCAGACACAAAGCACACACATTTATCAAACTATCTTCTTTTGTGATTCACCGAAGACCCGGTCACTAGCCACTTTACGCAAAAACATTTGTACAATCTAAACAAATACCAAATGTAGGTTTCCTAAAATGTAAAAGTGATGTATAACCTACAAATGAGACGCGTGAGATTATTTACTCCAGTATGACTTTCTTGCCTCTGAAGAAAACCAAAGAAGATATTTTGAAAGTTGTTGGTAACCAACACCCATCACATACCATCAAAGTTTTGCTTCGTCTTTCAGCACTATTATGTGCATTTTACATTCATCAATAAATCTGGGAAATGGTCATTTGAAGACTCAGTTTTTTAAAAATAGATTTTATGTCCCATTAGAATCGTAACATATGTGCATCCACGTTCCACTCAGTGGGTGATGTATCTCAGCTTCAACAAAGAGACTTTTATTATTCTAAATTTACTTTGTGAAATTCAAGCAGTGCCTCAATTTATATACAAATGACTATAATGAATGTGAGATCAGGGAATCTATCTTCAACCATTACAAAACTCTCATTTAGACTTTTATAAACCCAAGCATGTCTGAGTGCATCGCATTGAGCTCAGCTAACTCAATGTTACTTAACAAATAAAAGGCATCTGTCAATTAATCTGAATTAGAATTCAAACATTATAAAAGAAATACACACATAGATACATGCACCAGCAAAGACACGCACACACAAATTCTCAATTGATACCCGGAGTGCATAGCATCCAGACCGCCAGTAATAATGAGTCATCTAACCTGGCCATTGTTGCTCAGTTCAAACTTGGTCTTGTTGCTAAGCAATGGTTCTTCTAAATCCAAAGAATTGGACCTTGACTCCCCAGCTGGCTTTCTCAAATTTCCCTCTGGAAGATTTTGGGAAACTGGTCACACGCGTACAGAAATAAAAATGCAAATGAAGAATTATGAGAAGTTTGAATTTTTGATGCTTATATATTCTGGTGAACTAAGTTAAATGCAGTTTTGCACAACTATAGCATCCCTGATATCTCACAATTTTTTTTCTGAGTGTGCTAAAGTTGATGTCACACTTCTGAATACATAAGCTTATTTATGCAAAGGCAGGAGCTGAGCCCTGTGATTAGCCTTAAATTGTCTTTTGTGTAAGGTGCCATCTAAGTTTTAAATATAACACTAATGAAGAAAATTCAAACCTGTGGATGGGTCAATACTTAACAATTTATAAAAAGCCATAAATTATACAAACAAAACCAATAAGCACACTCATTGGGCATTGAACATCACTTTGTGATCCCACAAAATGTATGCAAAATTATGCATCTTGTGCAAAAGTTAGTTCAGACTTCAGCTGCTTTCCCACATTGCACGAGTAGTATGCGTTCTGTTTAGTGTCACCTTGTCAACATGCACATAACCCATGACCTTCATGACCTTGTGTATAGTTATTAACAAGAGAGAGGAAAACAAAATCTAAAAATGTATCTAGGAGGTCTAGATGTTTTACATGTTTTTGACATCCTCTTAAATTAAAATCTCTATTAAAATGAGTTTCCAGTGCCCAGATGAACTGTTTTTCCCCCAAATGGATGGCTTTATACTCTTAACCCTTTGCAAGAGGGAGTATATTATTAAACGTTTTTTATAATAAAAAAATAGTAAGACCATAATTCTCAGATGCTGACATCTTTAAATATCTTTCTTTGTGTTTCTGATGTTTGATTGCATTTAATAAATGAAAAATTTCTTTTTTTTATCATGCCTGTAATAACCGAACCAAATTCTGAAGATCAATTTTTTGATTTGATCATTTAATTTCACTATGATTTTAATATTTGACATGGTCTTATTCAGTTAAAATAAAATATACAAATAATATATTCTCTCAAAATGTTCCTTTCATTGTGTAGAATTATTTTATTCTTATAAACTCATACTAAAAACAACTTTTCTGTTTTTTTTTTAAGCTCGACAGCCATACATTGCCAAAACAAAAGAAATCAATTAACATAAATAAAAAAGACTTATCATTAAGGTCTATACATTTTTAATTTCATATCGTTTTGATTAAAAAAATTAAATGATACTTTTTTAACACAGACACTACAGTTTATTCAGTATAATCTTAAAATCCTCTCTAAAGTTTAGTACTTTGTTTGTAGGGTTTTGTAAAAAATCTTTTATGAATAAACATTCAAATAAACATATGGTGTATAAGGACTCTTTACTGTGTGTCAGTTCTTTTTATAAAGCCGCTCTGCACGCTAGATTATATTATTGCTAATTAGCCACTAATCACAAGTGGCAAGGCTGAGTGATTTCAAAGCTCATGATCCACTTCCGAAGTGTTGATGTCCTGCCCCCTCTCATTTCCAGACATTCAGAAGACCCCTAAGTGTTCTGCAATTTTTACATGATTCACTTCAAAATGCCTTTGAGGGAGGGTTCAGAGTCGAGGCAGAAACTTCTTATGTGGCATGAGTCATTCTAATTGGTGTGAGGCGGAGTGAAAGTAGCCATGTCGGAAGGTAGGCAGGGGGGCATTTATTCTTTTGGTGGTTTCATAAAACGCCTGTTACTAAGGCAACCAAAGGTAGACCAATCTGCAAAACACATTCGCATTTCAGTTTATGAAAATGTCAAATTGAAAGGGATGGTTCAACTCGAAATTACATTTTTGTCATTGTTTTCCATGTCATGCCTTGACTTCTTTATATTTAGTGCCTCCTTGCCTGTGAAAACCAGGCGTAGGTCGAAAGAAATTTTAATCTGTCAAATCGATATTAGAGATCGATTTGACCCATTTAATTCACTATGACTTCAATCTTTGGCATGGTTATGTTCTGTTAAGTTCTTACAGAATTTTCTTTAAAAAAAACTGTAAAAAACGCAAATCTCAAAAGATGACTTAAGGATCACAAACATAGGATCACAGGATCACAAACATATTTAAAAATCTTGACGACACTTTCTGAATTAATTTTTTCTATTAAATAGGAAGTTGCCATGATAAAATTCACAGGTTTGAGATGATTTGAAGTCTTAGCATTATTTGAAAACCAATCCTTTAATAAACATTCACATAAGAACATCAAAGCTAGTTCAAACATTCTCATCCCTCCTAATTATTGCCTGCTTTGCTTCGTTCTGATGTTGGTTTCATTTACTCTTCTCTGTCCATTTCGCTGTCAATTTCTGTGTAAAATCAGGGGACTCAGATCTATCGGGTTTGGATCAGACACAGAGATGTGATTACTCTCTGCCACAGTCTGCTCTTACACATTTCTCCCACAGGCTATCAGCAGCTGCTTCTTAGGGTGCTTTGTCTTTTGTCTTCTTATAAGGGTGGGGGCATGAGAGCAGATAACCTGGGAGACATGGAACATTATGTGAAGTACAGCCCGTTAGACTGGCATTGTCCTCTAACTCTTGACAGTAAAGCCCCAGGGCAAAGAGGTCTTTCTAATACAACACACTTTACTTGAAGTTTCCGAAGATAAAAATGTTTGTTTAAAACTGGTTGGCAATATTATAGTTCCACAAATCACATAATCTTCAAAAAAGAAGATATTTGAGGAATGCAGTCAAACAACACTGGCCTGTTGACACTGAGTTCCTGTAGTTGTCTTGTATAAGCAAGTTACAAAAAGCATACAAGAGTTTGTATCATGCTTATACATGTATGATATGAGTGTTTACATTCCAACATGTATTATTTTTGCTGCCAAACATAAAAGAAGATACAGTAAAGAATGTAACCAAACAACGCTGGACCCCATTAACACTGCCTTTCTGTAGTTATCGTACAGTATGCAGTGGTTTTAATATGCTTGGTTTATATATTTATGAGTGTTGTAGCTTCATCCCCAAATAAATGCTCAATCATCATTTATTTATCTGCTGGATGTTTCACAAATGTATAACTGTTTTTCTTCTGCAAAACACAAAAGATGATATTTTGAAAAATGTTTGTAATCAAACTGTCTGTTTCACCTCTTACTAATGTTTCCGGGGACCAGTGGTTTTCCTTTACAAACATTTTACAAAATATTATCTTCTGTTTTCTGCATAAAGTAAACAGTGATACAGTTTTGCAATGTAAAGAGGGTGAGTAAATGTATTTTCCTTATGGGTGTAGACGATCCCTTAAGTGTTCTTCCCGTACATTGTTTTTTTTCTATTATCTCCTTTATGTGAGATATTTATTAATGCTCAGCCCTCTCAATTCTATAAGACTACAGGACAACATCCTGTACCTGTTGAGAGGTACTGTAATTAGACTTGTGGGGTGCTTTGCAAGGATAATGATCTTGGCCTTGACTTATCTTCTGCTGATAGGTTCTAATGAAATCTACTTGAGATTTCATTGCAGTATAAAAATATATGTATCATTCTGTGCCACCCAGAATTGGACCTCATAAACTTGCCAAAATATGTGAGCTCATTAACTTCAATAACTACTGTAGCAGGGCAAGAAGGACGACACAACAACAGTTCCAGGTAAGTGCCCCGGAGGGTAGTTTATTCACAACAGTTTACGTGGCAATAAGTGCGATCGTGGTTTCCGGGTTCGCTGACCGGCTGGGGTGTAGCGGTCCCGGGGTGCAGAGAGTGCGTGGGGTGCAGTCAACAGGTGAGTGGACGTCTGGTGCTCACACGCTGCTCTCTGAAAGAAAACAAGAAGTGGAAGAAGACAGATTAGTGGGGTGCACATGTATCTGAACATTCCCGAGCTCGATGGCTGCATGGCTTTTATTCCCTTTTGGGAAGTAGCTGCAGCTGGGGAGCTCGATGAGGATGATCGGGTCCAGGTCTATCTCGTGGGTTTCCTGGGTGACGCTGAATAGGTTGCGGAATACCCATCACACTACGCACATGCATTTGGTCTTGTTAAGTTGTCAAAAACATGCAAAGTGGTTGACCCAAACACTGTTTGTTTGTATGTCTGATTCATGCATGAATCACTTTCTGTCTCCTTCAGCAACAGTAGTGGTCTGTTCTCTGAGAAAGACTCCATTGGAAGGCCTGTAGCCAGAGCATTTCCTGTAGCTCTGTGCTGACAGCGATGATATGTCTCCACGGGACACCTTGTCATCACACACATAACCAGGACGGCACATGGAAAAACAGGGAGTGTCCTCTTTGAAGGGAATAAAAAGTGAAATAAGATGCAGAAATTTACTGATTTCGTCTGTCATTGTGTAAAAATGACAGTGATCAATGATTGAAATGTCAGATTAAAATGCCATTTGTGTTGTCTTGAATGAAAATAAGCCAAGTGCTTTGTGCGTGCATGAGTTTTAGAGTGGCTGAAAGAGGAAAAGAAAACCCATTAAAAGTACATTAAAATACATCTTCAATAAAATAAAGGTAATAAGATAAAAATGTTTACAATTTAAAGTAAACATGTTACTTACAGTAAGTTCACACTAAGCAGTGAACTGAAAAAATATGTCATCGTTTTATCATCTTTGAGTTCCAAATCTGAATATATGTCGTTGCTCTGATAACCACAGAGAGATATTCGGAGGATTGCTTGTAATCACACCGTATTGATTGTTAAAGTACATTTGTTTCTTTTTCAATGTTACATAAATGTTTTGTTTTGTTAAACACAAAATTAGATGTTTAAAAAAGATTGCCGTACAGCAAAAAGTTGTGGACTTTTGACTACTTATTTTTTATGGCAGACAATCGGGTCCAAAAACTTTTCAGTTTCAAGCATTCATCCAAATATCTTAATAATAAAATGAATACAGGTTTTTAAAGACTAGAGAATACTTTAAGACAGAATTCCCATTTTGGGTTGACTCTCCCTTTAAACTATACTTTGTTTAAAATAATGTTTATTTTTTACTGGCGTATTACTGACCTCAAAACATTTACATTTGATTAAAATTCTTCTAGAGTCAAAATACAACTAAATTAACTAAAGACTGAGTGCCATAATGGTCATCTATGCTCTGAATGATCCAATCCATTCCAAAACTACCATTAATGAGTTAAGCAGACAGCAGACAATATCGTTTCTTTTTACACTACGACGATAAACGAAAAATCCTACTACTAAAATTTAGAAAGGCACCTGTGTCAGGATTTTTGGGTATTTGAGTACACTTGCAATGCCCTTGCAATTATACATCTGCTCTCTAACCACTCACGAATGCAATGGGATTTAACCTCAGGGATTATTCATACACACTTTTAACTGCCCTATAAATCTTAAAATGATTTTTAATGACCTGCATGCACATCATGCCTCATTAATCTCTTGTCTTGCATGCTTCTAACGCTATAGATTTTTCCACAGTAAGCAGCGTATCATTAAAAACAGGTTTTATTCATGCCCTGGTTACAATTCCAATGCAGCCAGGCTAAGCGGTGACAGACAAATAAAAGACGGACAGCAGACTTTCACCGCTACAGTGGCACTTGTTGCCATGGGATCAGGGATGCGATGAGTTTCAGTCCACTGGGATGTCTGGGGTTAAGCACTGTGAGATTGTGTGTGGGTGTCAGTTGTCTTTGGATAATAACGGCCTTAATTAATGACACGCTGAAAAGCTTAGACAGTCACCAAGAGAGTAATTATTACAGTCATAGAAAAGAGACAAATATAAAAAAAATATATGAACAAATCCCCCGATGTTACTAACAGTATGATAAGTAACTAACATGATTGACATGTTAAGCGTTTAGTCAGTATGCAGGTGTTCATCAAGTTCTTTAAAAATGGGATTTATTCATAATCAGTTAAATATATTTTGATGTGTAGTTTGTCAGAAAATAGAATATTTGATGTCTGGAAATTTGAAAATCTGGAATTTCAGATTGCAAAACCCCCCCAAAGAACTTGCTTTTTAGGTTAAATTCCTTGGCAATAATAAAGGGAAATATGATGACATTGAGAAGACTAGATGAACCAGAAAAATTAAATATATTTTTAACATAACATGTTTTTGTATACTCACAAAAATTAAGTTTACAGTACTAAATGTCTAAATGAAACTTTATCTTTACTTAATGAAGTTTCTTCTTTATTCAAAACTTTTCAGTAACAGGCATTCATCCAAATATCTTCCTCTGTGTTTTACAAAAAAAAACATTCATACAGGTTTTTAATGACTAGAGTGTACTTTAAGACGCAACTCTCATTTTGGGTTAACTATCTCTTTAAACTGTACTTCATATTAAATATTTGTATTTTAATTCATTGTTTTTTTACTAGAATATTACTGACCTCAAAACATTTACATTTGATTAGAATTCTTCACAACAACATTAACTAAAGACGGAAATTAAGTAAATATCTTAATGGAACTTTATCTTCATTTAATAAAGTTTCTCTGGCCATTTTTTATATTGCTGCATCTACTCACAAAAGCTTTGATATTTTTACAGTAGAAAATTGACAAAACACCTTCATGAAACATGATTTATACTTAATGTCCTACAATTTTTTGCTATAAAAGACGATTCGATAAATTAAAATAAAAACATATTTTTCTCTTAAAACTTTATTGACCCCTCCGGACAAGTGTAGAAAAATCCCTTAAAGTTAAAATAGCACACTTTACCCAGAAGTATACTTCAGTACTAACCTAGGTTGGTTTTCTTCATGATGATATACACAAAAAAATGTGTGTAACACACACAGATGTATTTTACAAACATATTCTAACTTTCACATTAACAAACTCATATTAACTACCTTAACTATCCAATTTTGACCAATTTTTGAGCCTATTTTAATGGATATTTATACCAAGCATTAATCAATGACTTGTGTCCATCCTTCCTTCATGTCGAAAACTAGTTTTAAAGTACATAAATGAGAAATGAGTGTAACAATATACAGTTATTTCTTCTCTTTAGGCCTGAAATGTTCCTCACTGTTCAACATAAGCACAACCTTAATATGTATAAAAGTAAGTCACTCCAGACAGCCAACAGGATTTATGTGTTCTGTCTGGCCACGAGTGCAGTCGCACAAACACGCAAACAAACAAAGTAAGTAGAGAGGTAACAGTATTAAAAGCACACAGAGTACTCTGTTGGTATCTCATATTAAAGTGTTTTGAACAGTACAGAGGATTTTTCGCTTAATATTGCACATACACGCAAAAAATAACAGAAATGTCAGTGTGTATATAGTTATTTCAGACTGATGGATTGAAATGTTGTCTGACAGTGATGTACTTTTACAATCTGTATTTTGGTGAACTGTTGCGGTGCTGGAACATTTGTCTTCTCCAGTCAAGCATCACTATCAATTTCTAGCAAGAAACAGCTGCTTATCTCCCAATAGGCCAGGTGGAAGTTTCAGAACATCTCCAGAATTCAATCATAAGTCCTTTATTTCTACTAGAGACTATGGCACATCCAACATTTTCTAATAAGACATGTCCAGATAGTGTTGACTGTCCATAATTGCAAAACTAAAACAAAAAATGAGAAAGAAGAGAAAGTGAGAGGGTGAGAGAACTGCTTACCAAACCAAGCCTCATTGTATATGGTAAAACCATTTCTCAAGAGATAATGTCTACCCAAAAACAAAGATTCTGTTAACATTTACTACCTGTATACATTTAAAAGATATTTGGAATAGAAAGATATTTGGAAGAACACTAGAGAACAAACCTCATTGAATACTATAGTAGGAGCAATATGAGATATTTTGAAGAATGTTGGGCAGTAACATATTCTGGGGTATTATCAACATCCATTTTTATTTTCCAAACCATGGAAATCAATGGGATTCAAGAGCTGCTTGGTTTCAAGACTTCCTCCAAATATCTTTCTGTGTTCATCAGATCAAAGATATTTATACAGGTTTGGAACAACTAGAGAGTGAGTATTTCATGATTTCATGATTTTCATTATTTGGTGAACCATCCCTTTAACTGGGTGAAACTGTCACAATCTACTAACCCTCTTGGCATTTTAAATTGTATGTTTTCCACAGAACACAAAAAAGATATTTTGGAGAATGTGGGCAACTCTTGTTTTCTTTTGTTACCATACAATACAATTGAAGTTAGGCTATTGCTGTTCGATTACCAACTTTATCCAAAATATCTTCTTTAATGCTTTGCAGAAAGACGTTTGTTTATACTTTATCAGTATAGATCTGCAAACCCGTCAGATGTACTGCAATGCCTTTTGAGATTCATGCAACACTATTGAACATCTATAGCTGTGATAATCCCTTAGGGACATCAGATGTGTTTGTCTCTTTAAAAGAGTCTCTCCAGTTTGTAATGATTTAAAGTGATCAATTCTGACATAATGAGCTACACAACAAAATTACATTTTAATAGTCCTGCGGTAAGGTGTGTTTAATTTAGAGCAGATTGGTCAGTAGTTCCTTTGATTGATTTAGACTCCCTAAAGAATCCTACAACAGAGCGAAATGAAAGGGATAAGCATATAGCAAAAAATGTGTTGGCACTGGGTTGATTCTCTGAGCTCAGCTTAAGAGATATGGAGCCGTTCATTGACGTCAGTCCAGTCATTCTTGGATGAGTTATACGTCTAATCGCTTCTGGTATTTTAGTGTGAGACTATTGTAATGAGAGACCAAGGTTAGCTGTCACACAGGGCAAATCCCGACAAAGCTATAACTGTCTCTTTATCTAGACAAGAACTATAAAAATAACTGTGCCTCAAAAGTGATAACACCCCCTTAAATAAAAATCATTCATTCACTCAGCCTCCTATAAACCTGTATACATTCTTCATTCTGCAGAATACAAAGGATATTTTGAAGAAAGTTCCTGACCGAACAGATGCGTAAACCATCCACTTGACACAAGTCCAATGCTAGTGAATGGGTGGCAGTTACCAACATTCTTTGAAATATCTTCCTTTGTCAAACAGGTTGAAAATTATAGGAGGGCGAGTCAATGATGATAGCGTTTTAATTATTTGTGACTTTGTATTGACTAAACAGAGAAAATTCAATACAGCAGATGCATGATAAATAACCCCAGCCTCCGTGTTTGTATAACCGTGTGTGTGTGTCATGGAGCACAGTGATGTCAATGTAAAAACCCTGTCTTAACCTCTTTAAAATAAGTCTTAGTACTTATTCCTCATTTCCACTAATGGAAGAAAATAGCCAAGATGTCTGTGATCCGTCTTTTGCTTGCCTCTCTTGCTCTTTTAGAGTGCATCGTGTAACGTTTGTGTCTGGTTGCTAAAAGCCTGATGTCTGGTCAATAATTAATTTTATCCAATTGTCCCTTACGCTCTGAAGATAAAAACTTGACTCTTTGTCATGCATCCATTCCATCGTTCCTCTTTTCTTGACATTTTTCTCCGCACTTCCATCATCCCTGCATCTTCTGTTAGCTCCTCCCACACACACTCCCTCTCTCTGTGATAGGGTTAGGGAAGTGCGTCACTGCTGGTGGATTATTCCCGGCATTCCCTCAGGCTGACTCCTCAGCTGCGCTTTCATTAATGATCCATTACTGACAGGCTGTCAACAACAACTCTCCCGCCCACCTTCGTGCACATGGTGGCATGTTCTGCCATGCCCAGATGATCACATATAAAATATTTAGTGCTCTGGGCCTCATTTGTGCATGGGAGCACGAACAAGTGCATGGATATTCACAGGGGTGTTAAAACTAATTTCAGCACAAGTCATGTTTGGATACTTTTCCCAGTTTTTGGTGATTTTAATATTTAAAACAACGTCACTGGGATGTCTAACTATTTGTCTGAGTGATAGTCTGTGTTGGCGGTTTATTATGCCAGAGCATGCCAGTAGTCATATTTGCATTGTTTTATGACATGCAAAAAATGTATCCATCAAATTTGGATGACAACTAATCTGCTCAGTACAAACTTTTTGATTATTGTTGTATTGTACACCACAACGGGAATATAACACATGGGATCCGATTGTTGTAATAAAAGTGCAAGTTCACCTAAAAATGAAAATTGTGTTTTAATTTAGTCACCGTTTTGTGACTAACTTTGCAGAAAAAAACGAAAGATGATATTTTGAAGAATGTCGACACTGGAACCCATTCACTTGGTTTGGTCACTGGATGCCCCTGCTGTCAGACTATCAACTTTCTTCAAAATATCTTCAATCGTGTTCTACAAAGGAAAGAAACCATACAGTTTGATATAAAAAGAGGATGAGTAAATCATGATCATTTGAATATCAGAACTGCATCATACCAGTGCCATGCTGATGTTAGCACTGATATTAGATAACAGCGCTTAATTATTCATCTTTGACGCAGGCATGAGAAATCTTACACAACAGCCCACATGTGGGATCTGGATTTTTCACTCTGTTTTCTGATGGTGAAACTGTTTCAGCCGCACATTCAGGCTATAAGATTAGCCCCCTGATGACCTCATCAAATCCCTTAATCTATGCCTGCTAACGTCAAATCCACAATGAACCTTTTAAAGCCATTCCCTCACATCTCACATTTTAACATTTTTGCTGCTTTAAGTTTTTTAGTTTAATTAAATTCTAATTTAAGTCAATTTTTTTATTATTTATTTAAAAAAAAGTTTTTTGTGATCTACTTTTTTTGTTTTCTACTTAAAATCATTCATTTATAGAACACTCTGTGAAAATATAATCTTGATAACTTTAATACTGTTTGAGGAAGACCACGTCAAAGATTGAAATTATAATAAAAATTATCTAAGAATTCGATTTTCCCGTCGTTATCCTTTTTTCAGGTCATTTTTATTCCTCAGACCAAACTATACTTTATGATTTTTATTTACTTGAAGACATGTCACTTGTCTTTCTATTTTTATGTTGCATAATACAGGTACACTAGACTCATACATCAATTGTATAAAAAAAGAGTTTCTAAATAGAGTTGCATGTAAAAAATGATGAATCACCCAAAAATGAAAATTATTCACCCACCCTTTTGTTCTTTTGAACATGTATGACTGTCTTCTGCAGAATACAAAAGAAGATATTTTGAAGAATGTTTGAAATGGCACATGTTTACACAATCGTTTACATCGATTTTGTTGACGTATAATAAAAGTGAATAACATAGTAAACGTTAAAAACTGTGTGTTACGCTGGTAAATGGCACTATGTCTGTAAAACATAATCAGGATAAAATTGATTTCTCCATTAGTGTATAAGTAGATAAGCACATGACCTCATCAGAGAAAGTGGACTTCCACATATGAATGTGAATGTAATAATGCTAGTCTAATGAGGAAACTCCATAAGTGGGAAGTTTGATTAAATTGGGAGGAAACGGATTCTGATGACATCGCTGTAATTTTGAGCACATGGGAGTCTTGCAGCTTGTGTATCTGTCTTTTTTGTCTTGCTGGTGAATAGATCTAGAGTTTGTATTATATAGCATACATACCTTTATGCACATTAACATCAGACCTCTCACTACCCCTGTTTCTCAAAGCCCAGTCTTAAAATGAGATTGTGTAACCATGGCAATGTCTCCCTGAGTTCTCAAGCTGTCTTTAGTAGCCTGCAATCAACAAGCTGTGACATAATCTCTGTGTGCGTGCACGGCAGTACTGTTTGTTTCAATCTAGAATTTAGAAAATACTTAATTTTGTAAGTATACAATCAGTAACGAAATGTTCTTAATTCTAAAAACATAATACGACTAGTCGCTAACGTACATATCAATGCATCACCATTTCAGGCCTTCCACTGCTGTCTCACAGGGGTTCTACCTAAATTCAGCATGGGTCTGTGTGATGTAACTTGTCTCTTTGTAGAGATCCATGACCGTGGCCCACTGTCAAATGAATAAGTAAATACTGTCCTTTCAAAACAAAGTATAAATATTCATATAACTCTTCCGCTTACATAAGACTCTCTAAACCACCTGACACTTACAGACGCATGTGTAAGCGATGATGCGAGACGTTTGATGTCTTTGAGGTTTGCTCTCTCCACCTCACCCTCTCTTTCTCTCTTAAGTGAGTCATAAAGACATTCTGCCACAGGGGGACAGCAGGTGGCTTTAAACACTCTCTCTCTCTCTCTCTCTCTCTCTCTCTCTCTCTCTCTCTCTCTCTCTCTCTCTCTCTCTCTCTCTCTGCTTTTCTCCGCAATCTTTCCCTTCTTTGTACCCTTGTCTAATCTGTCTCTGTACTTATTCATCCTTATATTTCTAAACATTTCAGGGTCCTCAAAAAGCTTTGATGCCGGCAACCTTGACTGTCACATTCAATAGTGCTAATGGAGTGATTATTTGAGACATGATCTAGCTGTAATTCTGAAGAAGAGTTTGTTTTTATTGTTATGGTTTGGTTTAGGAAGCTTGACAAAAAATAATCAATTAAATGAAATTTAAATGGATGGAACCAAAAGTTGTCATCATTTAGTCAAATTTTAAATGTACGCCTTTTGCAGAATACAAAACTAAATTTTCAGACAAATGTTGTTAGCAAAAATTGTTGGTCAAAACTGACTTGGTTTTGTGACCCTAAATACATTGGAAAATGTTTTTTTTTTGTTACGTACATCGCTTCCACGTGATTAAATTACGTTAAATCAAATTTCAAGATAGGTTATTTTAAAATTACAATTTAAGCATGGGTAACCTATGTACATTATAAAATTAAGTGATTCCAACAACCCAGTTTTTTCAGTGCAGAAGTGAATAGGGACCACATTCTTCAATATTTCTCACTGTGGTCTTCTGCGGATTAAAGAAGGTCATTTCTGTTTTTGAATGACAGGATGGAGGGTAAATAATGACAGATTTTTTATTTCAGTGTTTTCGCATAAGCTTAATTGTTTAATTCACTTTCAAGGTCACGACATTCAAAATCATTTTAAATCAAAGGAAATGAAAGCGTTTAGAAAGTTTAGAGGGAAAAATAATAAGCTAAGGCAGTTATACTAAGATTGTTCTAACCCTACCCGCTCTTTTAATCAAATTGTCTTCCAGAGTCAAATGGAACAGTTCTTCCCTGAGAGTTTCATTTGTGGAAACATTTAGACTAAACCGGTCCTCAACAATGAAAGCCTTTGGAAAAAAACGAACTTCCCACTTAGAAAAATGTATCACTGAGCGATGTTTGAAATCAAAGACAAACTCTAAATGATGTCTTTGCTCTCCGGTGCATGACACCAGAGAAAGGTCACAAGAGTATTTTATTCTTGTTTAAAACTTGAGGTACGCGGTCCCTTCAAGACAGAGTAAAGAGGTGTAGAAGAAGGCTTATCACAGGAAACACTTAATCATCTTGCAGACAGAAACTGCTATCCTGGATTCACTGAGACTCAAATATTTACACAAGGTATTCTCTGACCATCTGTCTCTGCTTATTTTATTACTTTTTCTAAACTTTCGTTCAGGTTTTTGAGGGCTAAAATGTTTTAGGCCCTTCCTGCGCAGGACACAGGGGAAGCATTATAAACTGTTTTATTAGATATTTTAGATGAAGCCAAAATATTTATCTGAAGCTCCAGAGTGCATGGAGCTATTTGACGGGGATGAAAAATGAATCATGAGGATGATACTTTTAGGACAGTTTCCATGCAAAAAGGTCATTTCCATCCGTCTCCTTTCTTTAGTCTGCATTTTGTCCTGTTGTACTTACTTTATCAACCTGGTTGGTTCTTTCTAGGCACACCTTTGGGTGTCACGTATGTCGGATAACTGAGAGTGCGTGTTTGCCAGATTTGAGGTTGCTGCTTGTATTGGTCGAGCAAGTTTGAGTTCTGCCTAAAGAAATCAAGTGGAAGATTGAACAGGAGGTGGAGAAACTATTAGAAGCCTCGGGCAGGAGAGCTGGAGTCAGCAGTGTAGATACAACCGTTTCCAAGAATGTTCTGCATTCTCACAAGAAAGTGCTGATGGACATCACTTTCCGTTCCATAATACTATAAATAACTCCAGCATATCCCTCCAGTGTAACTAGCAAAAGACAGACCTGCACAATCACCATGACACACTAAAACGAAGGATTCTCAGAAATAAATTATGTTGGTTACATGACCTTCTTATACAGACCTTGTGGTATTAGCTGTGGTTAATATTATGGAAGAGTAAATGGATCTCAGTGTTATTCTGGATCTCCTGTATGACAGTGTTATTCTATGCAGAAACAACTGGATGTCTTATGGGAAATGGTACCATGTGTAAAAAAAAGGTGTATCTGCAATGTACAGAACTTCTATTTTGCAGTAAGGTCCTTTGGCTAAATTTTTGCTAGGACTGAAGTAAAATGAACATTTACTATTAAATATTACGTTTTCTGTTTAAACAAAAAGACACAAAAAGTGTCTTTAGCTGATTTTCACATGCAAGGTCAAAAATATAAAGAATGAAATATGAATGTATCACTCCAAATTCAAATCTCTCACTATTTGGAAAACTTTCCATGTTTTGGCTCCTAAGGTGGCTGGCAGCATATTTATTAATCATTTTGGCATACACTTTTCAACAAATCAACAAGCATTGTGCAGTTGACAATTATCCCTGCAGAGTAAACATGGTAGGATGTCTTGCTCAAGGGCATTTCAGTCATTGTCTGCTGGGACTGGGATTTAGACACACACCTTCAGATCGACTTTTCTATCAAAAATTCCAAAAGTTTTGACTTGTATTGTATATTTAACATATGTCTTAAATATAGCTCTTCTGTGATACAGTGAGCCATTCTATACTCCAAAGCATACTCCACATCTCATACATCCCAAAATTCTTCTCAAATCACATAGTAAAGTAAAACAGCCTCGGATAGTATATTATAGTATATATTAGTCTCTGCTATTGCTGTTAATGACGTTTTTTAACATTTGTTTATGGGTGAATATACAGTCATAAAAAATATCCAATAACACAGAAAATGACAATAAGGCCAAGCATTGTCACAGCCTTTCACTTCTAACAATTCACGCTTGGCGGGACAGAATCTGTCTCTGAATTATGAATCAGCATATTTGCATTTGTTTACATACTGAAGATATGTAAATGTGCAAAATGTGGAATTTGCTGTGATTTCTGTAGCAGCTGTGGTAAAACACTGAGACTAGCAAAAATGCCTCTGCCAAAATAGCTTATTGTACAAAATACTTTTTCCTCTCTATCCATTTCCATTTTACTTTTCCATTATTACCCAGTTGGTCGCAATCCAGTTTGTGTTTATCAATTGTCAATGCTAAACCCCTTGTGCTTCTTGTTAAACAAATATTTGTCACTCTGACGCACTTGTGCACATCTGGAGACTTATTTTCATTCCCAAACCTCCACTGCTGTGCTGCATGTTTTTAAAAAAGTGACACAGAAATCTCTTGCAGTAAACAGTTGACAGCTATTCGTCATACTTATGAAAAGTTGCTAAACATGTTGAAGTTAAAGTTCACCAAAAACTGAGTATTACAACTTAATAATACAAGAAGTTATTTGGAAAAATGTCGGAAACAGGCGTCTGTATTGGTACAATAGAAATGAAAAGGGTGTCCGTGCTGTTCGGTTACCAACATTTTTTGTGTTCTGCATATGAGAGAAGGTCATACAGGTTTGAGACGACATGAGGGTAATTAAAAATGACACAGTTTTGATTTTGGGGTGAACTATCACTTTAAGGAGTACCATAAAGTGAAAGAATGAGTTCACCTTTTTCTCTCCATCAGTCCACTTTGCCTTTCTTCAGCATCCTGGATGCATCCATTTTTGGCGTTCGTTTGAGATTCCTAAAAGCTTTAGGATTTTTGAGTTGCTGTGGTGGCATGTTATATGGCTTACATATGGAAATACAAACCGAGAGAGTAAGTCAGGCAGAAATGTATAGAAATTACTGGTGGGTTAAAGATTCAGGAGATAAATTCAGTGAGGAATAAATCATATGTGCAAAAACTCACCTGAAAAAGATCAGAAAGCTAAGCAAAGACATAGAAGGTGAAGCCAAAATATATCTCTGTAGATGGCAGTGTGGCACAAATGTGTGGCTTTCCTGAAGAAATGTGTGTTTTACTGCCAAGAGGAGTCTATAATAACACGGCTTCAGTATTCCCATTCATCTCAATTGCATTAGCTGCACACCCATATTTGTGAATTATAGTGTTTTACTTGTTTATTTTTCAGAATGGATTTTTACCCAAAATTTTATTTCTGTCATCATTTACTCAACTTCTTGTCATTCAAACCTGTATTACTTTTTTACACAGAACGAAAAAGAAGATATTTTGAAAAAAAGTTGAACAGCAGTAGCCACGTTTTTTTAATGGTATGGACACATAACCTATGAAAGTATTTGGGTGCAAATACCAAACATTCTTTAAAATGTCTTCTTTTGCATTTGCAGAAGAAAGTCATACTTGAAACGACAAGAAGATGAGTAAATGTTGACGTATTTTTTTTATATCACTTTAAATTGCTAAATTATTTTTTACAATATATTCTATTACATATAAGTAACGATATCCCTGTTAAACTTAATTGACATAATCTCAAAAGAAAGATGTAATCATACTATAATCATTTTGAGTGATGTAAATGCAAATATATGTTCTCAAGGCCTTAGAAAGAGCCATCTGGGTCATGCTAACCAGTCAAACCCTGACCCTTTGGTGCTTAAAAACAGATCCTCCTGATAAGTGATGACCTGTCTCAGAAGACATGCATTTTTGATGAAAAATGCCACGCATTCCCCAAATAACTGTTAACAAACACCCCCCCCCTTGATCCTGCATGCACCACACTCAAATTCAAGAGAAACATATGCAGAGATAATACTAATATTTACATTTGTTTTAAATTAAGCTATTGTTATCTTTGGTATAGCTGACAATTTTCATAATCTAATTTGCATGTCAGAGATAGGAGGTTTGTGTGAGAGAAAGCGAGAGAGAGAAGAAAGGTTCTTATCTCAGTATAGACAGAGATTTACACTGGGCTTTGAAATGACACGCAGACTTTTGTGTAATCCCCAGTAATGAGAGGACGAATCTTCTCCCTCATTCAAATGCTTCAGTGACAACTGGAAATTCAGTTTTTCTTCAAATACTGCATGGATCTTTGGTTCTGTTGGCTTCCAGCTAAATTACCTTTTACTCAGCCTTGTGTCATGGCCACTAGAACAGCGAGAAAGAGGATTTACATGAATAAATGCATTAGAAACACACACTACTGGTTAAAAGTTTTGGGATAATTGCCTGTCGGGTTAAAGATAAGAGAACTTTCTCATTATTTTAAAAACTATTTATCTAAAGGTGCAAGACTAAAGGCCTGAAATGAGTGAAATAGACAAAAAGATCATTTGGCAAACATGTGTGTTTTTTCATGATAAAACAAATATTATATTAACTTTGACTGAAATTGAAGAAAGAACAGCCAATATGAGCACAGAATAGATGGGGACTCTTTACAATTCTTTAAAAAGCATCTCAGAGTGAGACCTTAAGAAGCATATCTGCAAATTGCAGTCAGAAGGTGACTACACCAAGGATTATAAATATAACAGTTTTTATTTTGTTTTAACATAATTTCCATAGTTCCTTTTGTGGAATTTCATAATTTGTATTAGCTTATTATTATTCTAAATGTGGGGGGAAATGAATGCATAGGTGAGTAAAGGTCCCAAAACTTTTGTCTTGTAGTGTGAATGAATGGCTTGAAGTCCTCAAATTGAAAAATGTCAAAATCTGACTATACTCTTCACTAGTTATAAGTCATATACATATAAAAAACAAGTACTGTTGGTTAGATATACCTTTAAGTTAGGAAAGTGTGTGTGTGTTTTTGAACATCAGTGTTTCTCATTGGACCCCTGATACGGGTTATGACTGGTCAGACGCTGGTCAGTATTCTCACTGGAGATCCATCATTCAGAACATTGAACTGCTTAGACCTCACCATCTGGAGACTGTTAAAGCACACTCCACCTTTCTCTACACATTAGTCCATTTCACCTCTCTCCAAGCGCCTTTATATTTCTCTTTTACACCGTCTCATGCTGTCTTTCCATGTCTGTCTGCTGTGTGCCCTTCAGCCCATTTCACTCTCTTACTGCATCGCTTTTTCAGCAAGACCAAGTGAATAAACATTCTTTAATCTCCATTAGGCAAACAGACCAAAAATGCCTGTAAAAAAGAGGAAATGGTTGTGTGTGTGCATACGTGTGTGCGTGTCAGATAGAAATTCGTGGAAAATGCATGGATTAGAATTGTACTATCTTCATATGTCTTGTAAATTTATAGCAACAGTCTGGGTAAATGAACCTTACCATGGAAAAAAACAGACATTTAGCCATAAGATGCCTTTACGGGGAAATTTCATACATGATTAATCAAATAAGCATTCCTTGCCTAACTAAACAAATCTGCATATTTTCCTTTAGAGAGAACGCAACCGACCGTGTAATATCATCCATCAAAGGATCCACCCAACCCCACAAAGCCAGACTGGTAGTAACAAGCTAGTTTTTCCCTAAATTAACACTGTTGTGACACCATAAATCTGATGTTATGGAATAAATGGCCACCGTTACATCGAGCATGTTAAAGTTTAATAAGAGGGCCATTCAAGTAATAAATCCCTGTGAGGTTAAGTTGTTCTGTAACTGCTGTAGGAAGTTTTATGGTGAAATACTTAATAAAAACCTGTAGAGCTGAGCATAATCCCTGTGGAAAGATTAGCAAACAATATCATGACAATGGGTTCCCTCCGGTTAAAACGCTGTAGTTATTTCTCAATGTTGGCAGCGGTCCCTGACCACATGTCCCATGGCAGGGCAGGCCAGAAGCTCCAGTAATGGGCAGCCAGTCACAAAAGCATGGGTTACCTTAGAGAAATACAAAAGATAAGAGCTGTCATGCCTAAGGTTTAGCAGTCACATGAATGCCAGTGTGCTGAGTGTTGATGTAAGCTTTAGTTTAATACTGTGTAAAGTTCCCTCTTCAGACAACAAGGGCTTTACTTTTACTTCCTCCACCAAACCCATGGACAATGTTGTGGTGTGAAGTCATTGGCTTGCAGAAAGTTCTCTGTGTATAAGTTAGTTGCTGGCTATGCCAAAGAAATTCAAGCCTTTGTGTCTCAATAGGAGTTTCGTAAAAATTCATAGTGGTTTAATCTTAATGTTTGCTAATTCCTTGCAAAC
Source organism: Triplophysa yarkandensis (assembly GCA_033220385.1). Lineage (NCBI taxonomy): Eukaryota > Metazoa > Chordata > Actinopteri > Cypriniformes > Nemacheilidae > Triplophysa > Triplophysa yarkandensis. The sequence goes on along the minus strand of CM065658.1, from coordinate 11,427,667 downwards.
TAAACTGTGCTTTGAGATGATGCAATTTTCTGTATTTATTACATTTGGACAACGCACAACTTTGTCCAAATACTCAACAGGGTTCTTCTAATTTCTATGGAGTTGCCTGCAAATGGAAAGTCCCTGTAAAAGTTAAAATAAACGTTTACTTTGTTGAAGAATGCATTATAATGTGCACCAAATTAAAAATTTTATGTGAACACTGTGTCTTCTCTAGGAATATCTGCGTAAATACAAAAAAACTTCAGGGGATTACGTGGCACTGTTTTCTCACAGAAGAAGACTTTGAGCAAGAACATGCAAGTTTGAAGTCCAACATTGTTGTTACTTGACGTCGTGATGTCAGACGTGAGATAATGACATCATCGTTTCACAAAATGTAAAAGGTAAAGGTGTTAATTTTAGATTTACCCATTCAGAGACCTGGCTTCAATAAACAGTGGTTTTAATGTAACGATACGAGACCGAATATTCGACTATACAGCTGAAGTGCACATAATATAATGTTATTTCTGTTAGGTACACAGTAAAAATATTTCATGTGGCTTCACAAAAAATTAACAGTAATATAATCTTAGTAAAAAAACGAAAACATTAAATAGATTTTTTTTCAGTGGAAAAATTTAAAGAAATTTATTACAAATATGACCGTAGATTTCTCTAAAATGTACATTTGTAATGTTACCTTATATTTTGGTTTCTTTTGGTTCTTTACTTATATACTTAAAATTTAAACCGTATATTCAATTAATATCCAAGCTTTAAAATATAATGTTTTTTTATTTTTCACATAAAAACAAAAAATGTTTTGTGTAAATGTCAATCAAATCTTTAGAGATCCACCTCACCTGACCCAATATATTTAATACTGGCTTTAGATCCAAGTGGCCTAAATGCTGGCAAGCTATTAACGACCATATATACAAAATATCGGCATACTAAATGTTCCCGTTTTGCCCTATAATATTAGTAAAAAAAATCAAAATTTCAACCCGCTTTACATAACTAAGGCCTACTCCTGGTTAAATCTCGGCCCTGCCTACGAAACCAGAAGCATGCCCCATCTCCGCCCATATCATCGCATCGAGCCGTCACTCAGGGTGAGAGGTCATTGTTGTTATAGACAGAGAAAGAAGACGTAACAGCATGTTACTACTTTCCCACCACCTGCACAAACAGATCACATCTACAGTAAACAAGCACCCCGTATACACACATAAACAGCAGCGAACATGCTACAAGTGAAAACGTTTCTAACATGTGTTTATTACAGTCGGTCATTAGCAAATGTCAAATACTTGCGAGCAAAAGATTAGTTCTTAAAATATACTAAGGGAATGTGTGAATCACTGAAGATGTGATAAAGAAGGTTGGGATGTGACCTGTGTTGGTTCGCATGTCATCATGGTTTGCTTAAAGACTCCTCATATCTGCTTGTGCCAGAAGGATATGGTCAATCTGACACCTCCGTTTAAGTGTTTAATATCAGTTTTGAATGCAAGAGAGAGAGTGAGTGTTGTATAGGAATCTGTGGTGACAGATCCACACACTGGTCATTCACCAACTCTGGTAAACACCACATTAATCTTGGGTTGTCAGGGTAATGACCCCGCTGACCTGCCCGGGCTATTGCCGAGTTGTCCCACATGGGTGTAATTGAACATCAGCCCGCTGCCACAGGATGAGAGTTGAACTCTGGGTAGAACATCCATTAGCCAATTGCAAAGCCTCAGAACATGGGGCGATAAGGGTTCAGTAGCAAATACTATTGAAGTTAATTAGAGGAAAATAGCAGCAACAAACTAGTAATTTATGAGCGATTGGTGGAAACAGTTAGCATTTGCAGCCAATTATAAAACACAGTAAGTAATATATTTTATAAATTAAGATTTAATCTGTGTGAAATCACCTTTCATAGAGTATTAGAGAGCATGTGCGATAGTTATGGCTGGTTTATGTGTGGAATTATATTTGTGCCTTTAAAGGTCTTAAAGGGATATTGAGCCCAAAATTTAAATTCAACCATACTGTAATTTGAACCCCCTGGTCACTATAAACTTGTATTCTTCCTTGTGCAGAACACAGAAGATATTTTGAAGAATGTTAGTATCCGAACAACAGTGGTACCCATTTACTTGCATTGGTTTTGTGTCGTTGTTTGGGTGGTCAAAATATCTTCTTTTGTGTTCTGCCAAACAAAGGCAAATGAAGTGTGAGTAAATTATGACGGGATTTTAATTTTTTAGTGAGCTATTCCTTTTTCTAAAACAAACAAATCCTCTTTCGGCGGGCATAGTATAAGGGAAAAGTGTTTCATTAATAAAATTTTATTCTCTTAAAATACATTTCCTCTGAAGTTTAAAAAATGTAAGGCCCTATGTAGATAACAGGGTTAAACATGTGTGTGTCTTTTGTTTATTTTACACTTTCTCCTCATGTCTCCCTCGTGTAATAGTAAAACATCTCAGAGCTTGTCAGTCATAAGCAACGACTATAGCAGACTCTTCAGCCCTCTCTGTCTCGGAGCCAGGACAGTGGACTGCCAGAACATCTTTTCAAGCAGCCTGTTCTGCGCTCAGCATTCCAAACACAGAACAGGCTGTGAATCCTAAATGAATCACAGATCTTACGCATCTCTCTAAGGGACACAGATATGGCCGTCAGCCCAGCGTTTCTCAATAATGTTGGGTGGATCCACAACTTCGTCAGTGGAGGCTGCATTAGGAAATAAAGACTGTCACTCGTGAATTATGTCATGTGCGGTTCCGTTCGCCAGGATGTGGGACTATGGGTGTTCCAGTTCAACTCTGATGGGTGCTGTATGACTGATGGCCCTTCCGCCTGTCTGTGTGTTTATGCTCTTTTGACCCATGACCCTTAAGGGTCGGGATAAGGTTAGTTTATGGAGTATTCAAAAAGGACACTGACCATGAGGCGCAAAGGTATTTTAGAGACAACTTACAGATCCAAAAGAGAATTAGAACATGGATGATGTTATATGAAAACGTAATTGAATGTTGCATGTCATAGATGGAACTGGAGAACATGGTATTGTAATGGAAGAATTTTAGAAGGATACAACTCAAATTGCAGAATAGTTCTGCCCCAAATCTGAGAAATTCTGGCAACAGATTTGCTTGTTTTGGTCTTAATGTTGCAGGTTAAGCTCAGGGCAGGAAGTTCTGATCATAAATCAGTTGGATATCACAGACCGGAGTCGGTTGTACTCTGGTTCAGGCCCGCCAACAACTCAGACCCCCCAGCATGGAGATCAGACGCAGCTCACATTTCATCTCAACCAGACCAACAGAAGAGAGAGAGAGAGAGAGAGAGAGAGAGAGAGAGAGAGAGAGAGAGAGAGAGAGAGAGAGAGAGAGAGAGAGAGAGAGAGAGAGAGAGAGAGAGAGAGAGAGAGAGAGAGAGAGAGAGAGAGAGAGAGAGAGAGAGAGAGAGAGAGAGAGAGAGAGAGAGAGAGAGAGAGGGAGAGAGAACGAGAGTCCTGGGTTTGTGTAAAGTAAAAAATACTTTTTTTCATAAAAATGCATAATGCACACATTGTAGTATACAGTGCTCGCTAGGCACAGCTGTAAATAATGCTTCCACTACACCTTTATGTATTACTTAATTTATACATGCATTTTGGTCCAGTTGTCAACTATTTACTCTGGATTGTTTGTATAACATTTATTTGTATATATAAAATGCATTTTAGCTTGTTTAAGTTATAGTCTTGAAGATCACTAAATATGTAAAACAATTTGTTAAATGTATCAACTGATATCTTAGGGTACTTTAACAACATTTTTAGTTTTTTAAAACTATGCTGAGCATTTACATGATCCATAAAGTCATCTGAGCCATAACTCAAAATCTGTAAAATAATTTAAACTATGTTTGAGAGCTATTGCACCTCTGATGTTAAGTACTAAGAGCTCTTGTAACCACAATAAATTGATTGTTTTTGTGCATATTTGGCAAGCAATGCTTATTCTGATAAAGCTCTGCCAAACTTAGTTTACTCTTAAATTAATACATTACATTTAAGGTAGAGATCTAAGGTATATCAAGTGTTAACAGAAAAAAGACTAAGATAGTCCTTTATGGCAGAAAACCATAAAGAACATTATGTTACTTAGGAGTTCGATAAATTGGGAACACATTAAGGACAGGAAATGGATAATATCACAATATTCCATCATACATTATCTCTAAATTTCAAGTAAATATGAGTTAGCCAGGAAAACAATGTCCACAAAAGAATCATTAAAAGATTGAAGTAATGCGCTGTTCAAGCAGTGCCATCAACCCATGTTTATTTGTGATTGTGTGTGTGTGTGTTTGTGTGTTTGCGTGTGAGCGAGCATGTTAATGAGCAGTCCTCTCTTATCTTCTCTGTTGGATGTGTTGTTTGTAGCTGTTGTACGTCACCCATCCCTGGCACTTCAGACCAGACAATCTCTCACTGTCTCCGCAGCCACCAGACGGCAGCGAGATGGGTTGCAATGATCTGTCTTTGTTCTGATGAAGAATGCTGTCATTTGAGTGACCTGTCAGATGTGACAGGGGAGAAATAAGTGCTTGTTCGAAGGTAAAGTTTAAAATGGCATGCAGAAATGTATCTAAAGGAGACCGACCGCAGAGAGACATGGCTATCAGGGGACAGTGGGACAGTGTGGACTTATCTCCATGAGGAGAACAGAGAGAGGGGGGATGAAGAGTGTGAAATCCCAGGAGGATTCTCTGGTCAGAGAGATAAATATATAAATGGGTCTTCCGCTTGTAGTGAGCATGCCCATGCGTCAATATGTGCTCTATACTGTATGTCAGTACTATGTCAGTTACTTTGTACACTTTTATTTAATAAAATACATTGATCCTTTGGATTATTTTGGGTTTAGCATAACATAAAATCAACTGCTGTGTCATTGATCATAGGAATGGGTAGTGCAACCTGGTTTCATTGAGATAAATAGTAATGCTAATGGATACTGTAGGATCTTTCTAGGCCCATTAGACCCATATGGCCAGACTGTCCCTCCACATTAGGTTAAGATGGGAGAATGCATTACCATGATTTACTGAAATATACTATGGGTTAGTTTTTTCCAACACTGGACTGAATTAAGTTCATTCAATATCAAGGCCTGCATGCCTCCACGGTTTTTTACGCCTGGTTTTGATTACGCCATCATTTGTATCCTCTGTGACTAAACACATAGTCATGTACATCAGGGCTAGCTACAAAACTTGACCACTTAAAACAATAAAACATTTATTTGCGGTTGCCTCGGCATTTGATGTAAAGGATTGTAAACTAAGAAGGGTATTCACAAAATTATCAAGCATTGTTGGTAAGACGTTGGCAGGACTCGCATTCAAGAAAGCGGAAGATCCTCTCAGCGGTGGGGAGGCGAGTGCCTTTCTCACTCTGTTCGCTCTACGACAAGGCCCATGTCAGACAGACACGGTATGTTTGTAGTCTAAAAACAGGCTTATTCAAGAGTATCGTATTTTAAGAGATGGTTCGATGACTTGAGGAAACAAAGGTATATTATACACAATGCACATTCATTAATAGGTACTGAATGAGGATTGTTTGAGCCGACAAAAGCAACATTGTGTCAGCAGCAGGTTGCCTGTTCTTACATCCTGCGTGGCTTATCTTTCCTGCTTAGTGAAATAGAAACCTAACAGTATAGATAATATATAACTAGTCATATATAATAATGCATAACTTAACACCAACAATTTGTTATATGTTTATGTTTAAAATTCCCAGACGGTGAATATAATATTGCAAGACTGTATAATAGTAGAATTTATAAGCTATATGTTCAGTCCTAATGTTTCATAACTTTTAAATAATTCAGTAGAATGCATTTGTAAATGTTTTAGATTTTGATGGTTTTAAATGACACTTGACATTGTAAAAACACTAAATGGGGCAGCTCAAAATAAATAAAATAATAATAAAAAAAGCATGTTTAACTTTATAGCAAACATTGATAAACTGATGCCTTGACAACAAAACTTCACTTATTGTTAATATATATTCTGCACATCCACCAATAGGGTGCACTATGTCCCATACAATAAACTTCACCAGAGAGCAGAAACCACACACAGATAGGAGTCCATTGAATGTGGAATAATGCAGAAGTAAAATATTCATATGCAAACAACAGACATCAATCTCTTTAAATGGTCATGCAATAGTAATAAAAGTGCACCTACATGGTGAAGTCCATCACAATAATCTGTTTGTAATAATACATTAAGGTGACATAAACGTTTAGGTAGACTACAACAAAAGATGAACACAACAACAAAGACGACAACTTTTAATTTATTTATTTTTCACTTGCTTTGCTAGCCTCTCACCTAGTCTGAAGTGACATAAACTTTCATTTCTAACTTTCATTTTCTAACTTTTTACATTTCTAAAAAAGATAGATCTGTCACAGAACTGTCCACATTTTGGTCAGACCTTGTATGAATGCCTTCCCTTTAAATTAACTGTTTGCTTTAAACATTATATTTGTGGACCCTGAGAACGGATAGATAACTGGATGCGAGCTATTTACAGAAAAGTGATGTTGTAATAAGACAAACAAGCCTCTAATTTCAACATAACAAGAGCTTTGAGAACAGAAAGCCCAAGTTTTTTTTATTGTTTGTCAATGTGTTTTATCAGTCATTAATAACATTAAAGAACTTCCTTTCTCTAGTATGGGAGGGAACCTTTACTTAAATGTATTGCAAGGGGGGAAATGAAATAAATAAATATTTAAAAAATAAACTGTTCCCTATAAACAATCCAGACAATGTGTCTCACGTGTTGCATTTGTACATTATGTGGCTAAATGATTTTTTGTATAGAGTATATGGAGATTTGCCAGTTGTTTGGGTGAGACAGCAGAGGCCATAGAGACTAGCCTCAGAAACACATCACAGAGACGGTACTTAACACACACACACACACACACACACACACACACACACACACACACACACACACACACACACACACACACACACACACACACACACACACACACACACACACACACACACACACACACACACACACACACACACACACACACACACACACACACACACACACACACACACACACACACACACAACACACGGTCCAGAAGATTACGATTACTAATCTCACTTTATGGCACACTGCCTTAGGTCAAACACTCACACATTTACTTTCTGTCTCACTCTCTCTCTCTCTCTGACACACAATTACATATATCACCAGACATCAGGTCACTGCCAGTTTAACAAAAGAGTTTAAAGTTTAAATGACTCTTTTTGATTTATGTGAATGGCTATAAACTGTTCTACTGTGATCTTTTTGAGAATGAGTTCATCTGAAAAACTAATTCCTGTCATCATTTTTAACCCTCCCCATGTTATTCCAAATCTGTATAACGTTTCTTCTGCAGAACACAAAAGATGCCCTTGAATTTCATAATAATATATTTTTTGTGCCTATATATAGCATGAATAAACTACTCATGCTGTATGTATAGAGACTTCATATGATGTAGTCTTTGTGGTATTAGCATGATTGACAGGGTGACGTTCTGTGATATTTTAACATTGATAGTCAGGTATTAGTCAGAATCATTTGTGGTTCGTATATGTTGCACATCTAAAGTGGTTTTAAAGAGGATTTGCCTCTTGTGTCAGCCAATTGAATTCAATGTTTCTTTCTCCGACCCCCAGACTATAAAAAGGCATCAACACAAAAGGCCCAAACTTGAAGAGCGTTTCAGACTCATGACTACAACACAACAGGATTGTGAGTTCACACACAGAGCATTAAATGCTTACATATACATTAAGCAGTGTATAAGCTTTAATGATATCCAGAACAGGCATCTGTTTTCCACCAAAGCTGGCTTAAGGCCCAAAGCTCCCAAAAAGGAAAGCTCAGTCAAGAGAAGGAGTTCACTTTGCCAATTTTCACTTTGGGCATTTTAGAAAATGATCACACAGTTTCTCACCCACATGTTTTTACAAATGTGTATCATAAAAGAATGTGGCAGCCTTTATTATAATTTTCTTATGTTGTGCCGAGAAAACAGCAAGCTTCAAAATTTATGTTATGTGTTCCACAAAAAAATAGTTTGGAAGTGACATTAGAGTGAGCAAATGATAAAAGAATTTTCTTGTTGGCCATCGCTGTCAGTAGAATTTAAGGGACCAGGGACGAAACACATCTTGGGTGAACAAAGTCATCTTCTGCCCACCAGCTATACATTAAAGTTTGACAAACCCTTAGCAAGCGCATGCCAGAACTAGTAATGATTAAGAACCCTTCACATGAGCCCGCACACAACTTTCAAACAAACTGATCAGAAACAGCTTTTCTTACAAAGACAAATAGGGGTGAAAGCACATATACACAGATCACACCAATCCTGCATACTCTTAATGTGAATCAGTTTTAAAAAATGTAACCACGACTAAAGCAAAAGTGAGAACAAACATCCTACAACATGAATCATGAAAACATGAATGAATCAGTTAGTTGTAGGTTGAACTTTTTTGTGTTACCTGTAATAATTTTCAATACTTATATTAATAGTATCAAGCATATAATGTCTAACAATTTCACATTTTTTATTGATCTTCTCACTATTTTTCAAATTACCATTCACCCTTTGTTTTAATTTTAGTGGTTTTTATATTTTAATGGCATGTCTTGCTATTTCACTAAATTTACTAAACAGTTTTTAAAAAAATCTTCTGACCTTTTTCAATGTCTTATTATGATTTGTTTGTTTATTCTCATGCCGTAAAAGTTATTGTATTTTGTGACCATTTTTGTAACATTTTGTAACTATTTTCCAAATTGCTATTAACTGTTTTTAAAATATTATTTGTTTGTTTATTAACATATGTAAAATGTTAATATATTTTAGTTATGTTAATATATAAATACATGTTAATACATATATTAAAAAATGTTTATATTATATTTGTTTCATATTTTATTTTTACATCTTTTATACAATGAAGAGTCTGAGATAATTTGTATTTTTTATTATATTTTATAAAATATGAATTCTTTATTAAGTGTATTAAGAGAAAAAGGTTTGAATATTCTCAGCATCCAAAGTTCAGCATCTCTCGAGAACACTCCAAAGCCAGCCTGGCGAACCGTTTACACAGTGCTAATGTGCATGAAATAGAGGATTAGGTTTCCATGTGGGAGGGGAACCGACATCTTAGGACCCAGTGGCTGCTGTGCTGTGTCCACGTCCCTCATGGGAAGGCTTATCCTAATCGCCCCACTGTCTCAACAGGCCCCCCCAAGGCCGCTACACAACACCCAGGGGCCTCAAGTCTTTAATAAAACAGGGTTATGAATGTATTTGTCTTAATGCTCCAATACTGGTGTATGTGGGTGGCAGATATGAGGGCAGAGGAAAGGCCTGGGATGGGATGGGGGGAGTGATGCCGCCTTTGAATGGCAAAACTGTGTCCAGTTTAACGGAGCCACTTTAAGCCGATTCTTTCGGGTCACATTGGCACCAATGGGGGATTAACTTTGTTCACATCAACGCCCGATTGAGATCTCAGCCCCGTTTCACCTTACATCTCGCGCTGTGGAGAAAAAGGGTCCACAGTTGCCCAATTTGTACCAACCATGGAGAGGAATGAATGGGCCATCCTACGAAGGACAAAAAGAAAAATTAGCTCAGTTTTGCAGTTGTTTTTATCTAGCTTAGTCCCTGTCCCCTAGAATTAGGGGTTTTCCCACAAGGGATCAAACAGATGATGAATGGTCATGTCTTCTGACTCGTTTCTCCTCCTTGCGCTGTCCATCAAAGGAGAGGAGCTTGTTCTCACAGGCCATGTGGTGAAGCGATGAGTGTGGTTTAAACAAACAGGTGGTACAGTATTAGTGAAAGTGTTTGTTCGTGATTGTTAACGTATAGTCACAGCAAACAGGTGTGAGTATGACAGTCTTTATGTGAGGCAGTAACATTAATGGCTTGTCAATTACTTTCCCACAGTGAAACTGCTCCTGCCCTGAGGCGCTTCAGACTGAATTGACAGCATAAAGCATTTTAATAAGGAAAAGACAATTAATCATTAAAGCCATTGCTTTTCTGGGAAGCTGTGTGTGTGCTCTCTTAGAATCAGTGAGGTTTATAGATGTTTTTTAATCCTGTTAAAAAAGTCTTTGGTATTGTTGTGTGTATGATACAAGTTAGATCTCAAATTTTGGAAGTCCCAGGAAGAACTACCATAGTTTATATACTCAATATAACTCAGACATAGTTGTTTTGCTTCCAAAGATACAAATATCTATATATTTCAATTCACTTCAAGTCCTATTAGAGTATTTTGGATGACTTTAATTCTGGATGCACAACTTTTTTTTGCACAATTTTTTTTCATCATTTACATAAATTCTTGTCATTTTAAACATCTACAATTTTCTTCTTCCGAATACAAAAGACGATTCTTTAAGAAATTTAACTGGCCACATTCACATGTATTGAGTAAATGATGACAATGTTTTTATTTTTATCACTTTAAAAACTCTTCATTTTTGTTGAGCTGTAGAAAGGAAGTGATGTGTACATCTGGGATTTCAATTTGTGTTAAAGGTTTTTTGCTTTTCCTGCAGGTTCTATCGTCTTTTATTCCTATGGCATGTAAACACGGTCTGACACTTTCAGCTAAAGGAACCATGTCTCCCAAGGGATTGAAGAGCCACCTCAACGCAGCATGACTGTCCCATAGGATTATGTCCTTGATTCTATTGTGCTTTTTGAAGACCGGACCATTCTCTGAGAAAATCCAGGCAGTCTCATGATGAATTGTTTTTGGGTAAGTATCTTATGTACTATTTTCTCTTGGCTCATTCTCAATGTGTTATTATCCATAATAACGAGTAAACAAGCTCTCCGGAAGCTGTATAATTAATGCTTGCCCTGTCTGCTCTTCTTGGTCTCTCTCTTTAATCTAGTTTTCTGACACTCTCATTACAACATAAAAGCACATGCACACATATTCAAAGATCACGAATATTTAAACATGCTAAACATGTGGTTAAGAAAGAAAAAAGGAAGAAAGATCATGAGTTTTTAAATTTACATTAAATAGTTCTGTTTGTGAATGTAAAATGTGTGAGAATGAGTAAGTCAAATCAAAAACTAAATATGTATATATGCACCATATAATCAACTAACAAAAGATATGATTTGACCATGACTTGAAAAGAGTTTAAAGATGAATATGCATGAATCAACTCTCTGTATTCTGAAATGGCCTAATCAAGTCTTTTCAATGATTAGCAGCTGTAAAAGCTGTCTTGCAGTAACCATGCTTCAGTTTTGGGGTTAGCCGTGGAGGTCATGTGTGGCCCCAATTATCTGGTAACATTTATACCGGGGCAGTAACCAAACCCTTTAGGCACACACCTGAACACACACACACACACACACACACACACACACACACACACACACACAGAAGACCATGAACCTGCAGGTGCAGTGGAAGAGAACCCATCATACATACATACAAAGTCAGACCAAAGTCATGACCTTTGACTTTTGAGGATCAGAACCCACAAATCCACTGTGGGTGTTTGCACTTGGTTTCCTGCCTACTCCTGATTTGGCTTCTTTCTGATGTGTATTCAAAAAATGTCAACTAGATTACAGGGATGTTGGAATAGATAATAGTATTGTGTACTTAATATAACATTTCATTTAGCCCGCCACAGTTTTACATGCACATTAGCATATACATCGACAATAAACATTCACCTGCAACACATTAATCTAATAATCATTCTATCAGTGCCAACTTTATACTATTTTGATTCTCCTTGTAATTGCACTGTCATTAACATTTCCTCCAAGAGAAAATAAAATAATTTTTTTACAGCAACATTAAGGCTGGCCAGTGTTTTTCATAAACACTTAATCATCAATGTCATCAAGGCAAGGCAGGGCAAGGTTATTTCTATCGCACATTTTATACACAGTGGATATTAAAAGTGCTTTGGATGAGAGGGAAATGAAATTGAAACAGAAAACAATCACAACAGTAAAACAAGGATATTTTTTTAATATGATTTAAAATTTGATTTAAAATGAAAATAAAATGTAGAAAATAAACAAAATTGTTATACGTAAAATAGTTGTTATACATAATATTTTAATAAGAAAATATGCAGATTTTTGTACTGGTGTACTTCAGCTTTCTTAAGCACATTCTCTTCTTTTTGCACTGCAGAGTCTGTCAGTTGAGTTGACAGGTCTCCAGGGTATTTCCACTGGCACGAGCGAGGTGAATGGCAGGCTTTGCAAATCCACCTGTGAAGTATTTCTGAAGAGAGAATGGAAGACACAAGAGGGGTGGGTGGTCAACGGGCTATGCGGTTTGTGTAGGTAAGCGCGTGTGTGCGTCTTGGCGAGCCAGCTCCCATGCTTGGTAAAAATCACCTAATTTTTCACATGAGTGGCTCTCTTTGGGCAGCCCCCTCCATGTGACCCCTTCAGAGCAAAATTCCTCTAGTGAGTGTTAGGACTGCACTCACATTGCCCCCCTTGCTCCCCCAGCACACACCAAGGGGCATTGAAAATGCATTAACACCAAATCAATGGAAAACACTGGAAAAAAGGCAAAAAGAGAGAGGAGGAAAAAATCTCCTTAGCAACATAATCTAGATGGCCTCAAGAAAAGAAGAGGGGTACGTGAAAAGGGGGGAAGAAGGAGGGAAATGTGGAACGAGAAAGGGGGGTGTCTGAGCGTTTAATGCAGAATAAGAGACTGAACGCTGAGAGGTCTTGGACACAGACAGCAACAAAATAGAGAATTAACACAAGAGAAACTGTTCCTATTTACCACCAGGGCAAAAGCGACTATATTAACACCCTCCCATTAGGGGGCAAGGGTTGTATAGACCTCTGGAACTCTCCAGTAGTGTCCCTTGGGAACTGAGAAAGTCAACAATAGTTGATAATTGGTTAGTTTTTCAAGAAAATATAAACCCTTGTTAAAAACAATTTTGTTCTCTTAGGCAAGTTTTGTTTAGTATTTCCAACTGAATTTTTATCTTGCTCTTAATGTCATATCACAAGTGCTAAGAAAATATTTTTTTTTCATTAATGAACAGACAGATTTAGATATACATATGTAAATCATACAATAATTCATTTGTAACATTTGGGTAGTTGATAAATATGCCGTACAGTGCAAAAGTCAACATTTTCACCCCAATTATTGATGTAAAGTGAGTTATTTATTTAATTAAGAGTAGTGTGAGTTTGCATTTCAAAATATTACTTTTAACATTATGTGTAAATGCACATTTTTGTATGCACAATATGTGTGACAATAGCCAGTGCTCCACACATAGATCTGCTGTCATCATGTTTCATCTATTATTACATGAAGAGAGAAAAAAACTGTGTTAATGTCTTCAAGATGCATCAAGAAACCTACCTGAAAGCTACAGGACTGTGAAAGTCTTTCACAGTACTACATTATAAATTCTCATTATTATTACAAATGATGGCACAATTAATGTCTAGAATTATAAACTCATATTTCCAACAATACACTTCTACAAATGAAGTAAATAATGACTTGAACCATTTTGCCAAAAAAAGTAAATGCATGCCTCTGCAAAGGACAGTACACGTTGTGTCACGTAGTAATAATGTAGAAAACAAACTGTTGACAATATATTATTGATAATAATTCTTTCTACTTTGTGCTGTTATTCCTAAAACACATTTACGGTATGTTTGTTTTCTACAAATAATACATTTTATTCAATTATTATATTATTGCTGCTTTTACCTATAAAGAAAAATATTAGCCCTGGGTTTCAATATAGGAACGTATTTTTCAATGTATTGCATCACATTTTTGAGCTTTGATAAGGGATGCCTGAATGGCTGACAAAAAATGTGAGGGTTAAATTTTCAATATAAAAACATAATTTAATATGAACAAATCACTTGAATTAATTGAAATCATTCTCTCTTTTAATCTCTGACAGTCAGCGAGAAAGAAACCTAAGGCACCTATTATTTTGTAAAGGGTTGTCGATAAAGAATTGTGTTCTCTTCTCTGTGAAAGAAAAGGAAGGATATGTTCTTTAAATGTGAGAATTCACCATTCTTTTATAGTTTGGTGTTGGAGACTGGTTACCAGTCTCTATGTAAATGACCTTTAACCTCTACTACATGATCAGGTCAATGGTGGGAGGGTTAGACTTAATTAGGAGGTCATTAAAACCTGCCCCCTGCCAGCCATTAGCTTTATAACTGCCCACACACGTACCCACAGCTGACCCACTGCTGTAATGAGGCAGAAGAATATGAATATCTAAGCTGTTTGGTCAGGAAATGTGCCAGATTTGTTCAGCTCCACTGGATTAGCATAGAGTAGACATGTCAAAATAAACAATTGATGAACCACTAAAAACCAATAAATGATCAATTTGATAATTAATTGAAATAAAATAATGGAATTTAATGTTGAAGTATTTTTGTTCTTGATTGATCAAGCAAACTGCAATAGTGCTCTGAAATGTTCAAATGAAACCCATCTGACAAGACACTTAAGAAATTTTTTTCTTAAATCTGAAATGTATGGCTGTATTAAATCTGTCAAGTTTAAGTCAAATCTTATGAACATGAAACATACACAGAACAGGTTGGCTTGTTGTATTTCGGGGGTTATCTAAAACACTTCTTTTATCTTTAAATGAAATACGCTCCCATTAAAGTATCCAACCTGCTTTCCCTGGTGCACGGGAAAAGCTGGCGATCAGATGAATTTCCCGGCATCCCTCTTGTCAAACAGGAGTCCGCTCCTAATAGGGGCCTATTTAAAGACGGAAAGATTAAGATAAAACAAGAGGGGATGAATGAGAAAGAGGGAATAAGTGAGAGCCGACAGCTCCAGCTACAGAGGCATTAACAAAGACAGTACAAAGGCGAAAGGACAGAGAAAAAGAGTGAGAGAAAGGCCAGAGGTTAGCTGAGACAGAGAGAGATGGAAAAACAGCGAGAGAGACAAGGCGTAAAAGAAGGAGAAAGGAGGGCGATATAAAGAGCGACTGATGTAGATAAACAGTGAAGAAAAGGAGAGAAAGAGAGATTAATAAAGAGGGAGAAGTGGAGAAAAATAGAAACTAAAGGAGAAAGCAGGGCCTCCAGTGACTCTCTTTGTCCCAATCGGCGATTTCACACCGACACAAAGGGCTCGGTGGACGTTTCATCCTTTTATTAACGTTTCTCTGGCGTTTATTCAGCGTTATTCTGTGACGTTATGAAGTCAGTCCCATTCAGTGCGCATTATAAATCACCTCCGTCACTGCAGAGCGTGGCCAATCGGCCAATTACGCAGTGTGGCCGCCCCTGAACACGCAGGACAATGGCATCACAAGGCCAATAAACAAGCCTCTAATAGGACGGCGGGGAAAACGCGCCCAAAACAGGCCCCAACCGCCCGCCGCACGCACGTATTCCATCATCCCCATGCCCTCGCATTTCCTCCCGCTAATGCTAGCACACACACACACAGCTGCAGAGAGAGAGAGAGGGCAGAAGGGTATGAGTGGCACAGAGAGAGAAAAATGACCCTATGCAAACCCCCCCGTGGCCCTTTTCATGCTGGAGGCCAGAACAAAAGCATACTGTTGCCATACTGTGACGTTCACGCTATCCAGTTAGCACAGCTGCAAAAGCTCACCTTAACGCTAGCAACTATTGTTGGCCCGTTTTAGAGCCCCTTCCATCCATCTTCTGGACTGGATGAGACAAATACAGACGGGGAGAGAGTGGCCCGGCCATGCAGCTGCAAAGTGAATGCAGGGGGAAGGTGAAAAGGGGAAGACTGGAGAGTAGAGGGAATCTAAATCTGAGAGAGAGGTGTCAGTGGAACAGACCCAAGGGTGGTCCCACCCACTCACTTACACAGCAGCTGCCTGACAGTTAAACAGTAGCCTAAGAAAGTGTGATGGGGACTTACTGTAAGAATGCAAAGTCTTTTGTGTAATGTGTAAGCTCAACATTCGATTTTTTAGGTGTCATATATATTTTTATTTTTTGCTGTATTGTATGATTTAAGATTATTTATCACTTTGTTTTTATTTGTTTGTTGAGTGCAGATGTTTTGCAAGATATTGCCAAACATTGTTTTGTTTGAATTGTTTTGTTTGTTTTGTTGTGTAGTTTTTCTCCAGCCAACGATAACTTACTACACATCATTTTAGCATTTCTATACTTCATTAACCTCCAAAATTAACTTTCCTCCGGGAAATGGAAAACGATATTTCTAAATAGGACTTAACATCAGTTTTTATACACGTTTCTTAATACTAATAAAATAATTATTGGCACGAAAATATCACGAAATATCGAGATGCGAATACGTTTTTGCCATTTAAAACCTGTTTGATCTTCTTTATTTTGAAAAATTGTGCTGTTTTCTGTCCATATAACAAAAGTGAATTGGAACCAATGAGGGAATGCGGAATAATAAAAGTCAGTAAATGAGTAAATGTGGACAAATTTTAAATTTAAGCTTGAACTATTAATAGCAACAACTTTCTTACTAAAATTGAACTGAAGTTTTGTTCATCGATGGTTCTGTATAATTGCATTAAATAATGTTAAAAATACCAGGTCAATACAGTAGGTAACCTAAACAACATTAGTTAAACAAATCTATTTTCTAAACAAAATGTAGCAATGGATAAACAGTATTTACTGCAACATTTGGAACATGTATATCCATACATACCCCTTTAATTTAATTAACATCTGGATGATGTTTTTCTTCTTTATTTAAAAAAAAGAGAGGACAAAAATGCAAAACAACATAATTTTCCAATGATTCTTTTTTAATACAACCCCCAAGGAGCAGCATAACATATATTTAAGTCATCCCACAAGATGAAATAAAAACTAAATATTCACCAATTATCCAGTACAAAAGCATGTTGTCTCCTTGAACATCAATGACTGCCTTTTGTGATGATGGTGTATGAGTCCCTCAATTGTCTTGAGTGGCATCTCATTATTATAGACGCTGCGGGAAGCAACTGAAATGTTCAGGGCACGCTGGGTAACCAAAGATCTTACAGTACCTGGAGAATGTTTATCAAGAACAGTGAGCAGCTCCACCGCTCTGCACAAACAAGAGAATAATGCTAAAGTATTGCAGAGGTCCATAAACATTCATTAAATACTGAATAAAATTTAAAGAATAATAACATTGATTAAACAAACAAACACACTGTTAAATAAAGCTAGTGTAGTTATTATAGTGGTAAAGGTGCCCCAGGGATAAATGTAATTTATCAAGGAAAGCAGTATTAGTTTTATTATTTCCATTATTGGAAACACTCACATTTAGTTCCTGACTCTGTAAAGGCCTGCATTCCGGTATACTCTTTGTATTTGTCAAACGGTCAAGACTAATGTAATAAATCAGTTCGGCCTTTAGTTTCTGCATCACCAACATGAAGCAACATCATGTTAATCCAGTTACTTCTGTAACGGGTCTCTGACGACACGTCACAGAAGTAACTGGATGACTCATTCATCCATTTGCTTTAGTCCAACACATCTGATTCCTGTTAAAGACTCTTACTCGCTTTATGAGGAACTTTGGCATTTGCAACTTCACAGATTGTTTACAGGTACTAACACACATGATGTATATGTAAAATGAGGTTTGGAAGCTTACGAGGACTTTACAATAAATAATTTGTTAATAGACAAATATCTATATAAATAAAGTAATTCTCAAACCTTGGCCAAATGGAGAAAAGACCTACAAGCACAACTGTATATTGAAACCTAATAGCATTACAAAGAGCTGAACTTGGATTTAAATGTGAATGAAAGTGGAGGGGTGCCGAGCTTTGGCCCAGCTGCAAGTGTCGGCATTAGAGACAAAGGTCATCAGCACTACACAGTACCCTTATGAACCCTCCCCGTGTACCTACCCCGTCGTGCACAGAAAAACCCACCATCACAAATCGCCACTGCCCCTTCCCCACATGCCCTACAACCTTCAACAGCCCACATACCTCAATGAATAATTCCCCCTTTAGATGCTCTCTCTTTCTCTGAAGTGTATGCAGCTGCTAAGAGAAAGTAAGTGTCATCTATTGGTTGAGTGAGTCTAATAGCTCTTGGTACTATGACACTAAATACCCCTCGCACAATTCTGCCGTTTTCATTAAAAAGACCTCAGGCACGTTACTATTCCACTGAATATCTCGTGCACAATGCCACTCGTGCACAAATCGTCCCAATGAATAAATCACTCTGTAGGCTATACAAACCAAGCAATACTACTTCACATTCTTAGATGGAATAATACAAACAGGCTCGATCCAACTGTGGTATTTTTGTGGTTAGCAGTTAGGTAGCAAAATATATGTATTATATAAAATATTTTACGTAGATTTTAAATCAAACTTACAAAATAATACATACAGAGTTATAACTTTGTTTACTGATATGAGGTTTGTATTACTATGATATGTGTTTTTCTATTGGGTGAACTGCCAACGTGTTACACTAACAACACTATATACGTATGCAGTATTTACACTTTTTTTCTGCTATTATTATTTGTGTTTTTTAATGTTGTGTTTTTAACTTTAGAGTTAAGTTCTCTTGTAAGTTTTTTTGTTTTCATTTTCATTTAAATTAAGAAGATTCAATAAAACCTTACATATTATAGAAAAATTTAATGTTTGGAAAAATGTGTACTTTAATTTTTTATTTGATAAGTTGAAATTCTTTTTTTAGTTTTGTTCACAACATTGATAGTAACAATCATTAAGCTAATATTCTGCGTTTTATCACATTGTTTATCGTTTTCGAGCTTATTTCTCAACTATATTTTATTTTTAATCATTTCTTCAAGTTAATCATAATTGTAATACACTGTAAAAAGATTTTTATAATTCGTTTTTCAAATCAATTTACAAAATTGTTTGTTTCAAAATATGTTTCTTTTGTTTTGTTAGATATAAATATTTTTGATTGGTTATCAAGTTATGTAAAGTTAATTAAGTTATTAAAAAAGATTTGAATCATAACCATAAAAAAATTCCAGTGTAGATCATTCATCCAGAGGTTTGAATAAAATGCAAGCATTATCGTTTTTTCTTTAAAAATGTGAATGTTGTGTTTTTAAGGTCATTTTTAGAAATGGGAAGTCCTTCAAATTTTTATACTAAAGCTGTTGCAGTTCGTACAGCTTCTAGTTTCAACAATGTTGGACACAGACCTATAAAAGTGTGACTTCACGGCAAATGAAGTACCTGCACACTGAAAAAAAATATGTAGTTGGATTACTTAATTTTATCATGTACATTGATTCTGTTTGAGTAATTCGAACAACCAATTTTTTCACCGCTCTTTTTACCCACCGTTTTAAAATCACACACATATATGGCTTTTTCTGTAAAAGATATTTTAAAAAATGTTAAAAAGAAAGAAAGACATTAGTTCATATATTGGTTTTGCGCCCACACAATAGAAGTGAATGGGGCTCAACAGTTTTAATCAAAGTCATCAACCTTTTTGAAAAACATCTTATTTTGTGTTTTGCAGAAGAAAGAAAGTTATATAGTTTTAAAATGACAAGAGGTTGAGTAAATGATGACAGAATCGTATATTTTGGGGTACACTGTCACTTTAAGATGCCAGACATTCAAAGCTCTTGTTTCTTTGTCTTTTTAAAACTCACTTTACCAAACCAACCCTTTACAAACTAATTTCAGCTTGCATTTCAGGAGACGGGGTTGGGGGTCAGTTGATTAACATTCAGGTGTCTGTTGGAAGAGCTCTGTTGAGAGTAGTCCAGAGAGGCATGCGTTTGGTTGGTGGTGGGGGTGGCACTGGTGCCGGGGGATCGATTTGATTCTAATCGGACCATGAAAAGAACATGATCTAACTGCTTTCTGCTGGGAGTACATTTGGGTCTTCTCTACTGTTTGCTCTCCCTCTCTACTCCCCTTTTCCATTCTTCGACGCACTCTCTCGCCCTGTCTTTCACTCTTTGACACACAATGTCTCCGGCCGCTTCAAAAAGCCTTGAATGTCTCATTAATGACTTTGTGAATACCCGGGGTAGAGAGATTTGAGGATGGTCGCGCGAGGGAGGGAGAAGAAAAAGAAAAGGGAGCGTATAAAATTCCGGGGTTGTTTAGAAAGGCCGGCTGAGATCTTTGCCATGGATTATCATGACAGCGTTTCGGAGACTGAATGGGGTTTGACCCCATTGAACGCCAGTGTGTTCGGTCAGATAGAGACTCGTTGGGTTTACCCACGTTCACTGACTCTTAAAGTTTATTGTGTCTGTCCCAATCGTTGTTTTGAGTCCCGTGTCCCATCCAGACATTTGATGCCTTGTCTCGGATTTTATGTCCTCAGTTCTAGCTTCCATTGTCACTTTCTTTTAGTTTCTCTATCTGTGACATCATTTATCCATAGTTCACACCCATCATTCCATCCTCCTGTCATTGGGTGAAAGATATCGCTTGCCGATTCTCTCTCTCCCTCATGCTGTTTTTCAGGATAAATCTGTTCAAGATCCCTCTGCTTTTCAGCCGCTCCTGTCATCAGGATAGTTAACACAACACTTAAGGCCATAAGTCAGAAGCCAGAGGTTAAAGGTCAAGGTGGCCCTAAGGGTCGCCTTTTTTATCAATTTCTATTTTATTTGACTTTCGTTTTTGAACGCTTTACATCATTGGGTATATGTAAAATAGTTAGTGAATTATTTTTCATGGATGCCATCTATCAAAGCTGATATTAAGTCTCAAATAATAGACATGCTCCTATGATAGAATGAACTGCAGACATCTTACAACAGATAATACCTTTTTTGTTAAGTGGAATATTTCTTGTCTTAAAATAGATAAAAATTATCATGCTATAAATAGTAAATATGATACTTTTAATATAAATTATATAGAAATGTCTATAAAATAATATATATGTATATATATATATTTTTTTTTTTTGGAGCTCAAAATAACACAATATAATGAACCTGTCAGTTATCCGCCCAATGAAAAATGTACAATCTTTTTTAACTTTAAAAAGTACTACTAAAAAGAATGTATTTTTGGTTTATTCTGTAAACCTTTTACAATATTTCAAACAGAAATATTATTTCTATTTGCAGAAAATGAAAACTGGAGAAACAGGTAAAAATAATAGAAAATATCCAATTAGATTTGTTTTCAGAACTAATATACTGGAAAGTTTAAATTCACATTTAAACAAGACAGTGTAAATATTAATACATGGCTTTAGGAAAAATAACAAAAATATATTTTTTATAGTTTATATTGTCTTCTTCATTGCTGTTGGGCAACTTTTTGTCAGTCCTGATGTTTAATTTGATGGAAATTCAACCAATATAATACATCTAGATATGATTAAATCTGGAATTGACATTTGGAATAGACTCTTAATTTTTTCCTGTACATTCCTTTTTCCTACTTCTTCTTAAAGAAGATAGAATTTATTACAGTTAAAGTCAATAGGGTATAATATGCCTGTCAGTCACAAACAATATATGTATATTTTTTCATGGTTTTAATAACAAAGTGGTAAAAATCTATGTTTTTTATGGGAGTTACAAAAATGAGCCAACGGTTTACAAAACTAAAAAGATAAAAAAACACAAAAACAGTTTGAGAAAAAACTACTATTATTGTTTCCATGTTACTGCTGTGACAGTGTGAATCAACTTCGTCATGCCACTAAAGTGAATTAAAGTGAATTCAATTCCATTGAGAGATGGTGGAACAGGCAGGTGCTCAGAAGCCCATGCGTGTGCATCCACATTAGTCTGCTCAACTTGAACAAGCCTCATCGCGATGAGCAGGTGAAAGGATACAAATTCTAGTGAGAAAGAGTGAGACTCCAACTCTGTTGCTTGCATACAAATTTCCGACCCCTACCCCCAAAACACAGCACAAATACTCTCAGACGGACGCAAATGGGCCGAGGAGACACAAAGACGCAGTCGCACTTGAAACTCTCTTGAGCTTTAGTTAAACGGCACAGAGTGTGCGTGAGAGAGAGGCACGACGCAGCCCTTTGAAAACCACCCACTCCTCTCCATGCACGCACAACATTAAGGTACTCTGGCCTATTTATGACACAAGCAAGCAGAAAAATGCCACAATTAACAGGACACAGGGAAAACACCTTATCCCGAGGTGGATGAAACGGTGCTGGAAGTGTTCCATGCAGCATTAAAAGGCTTCTCTGTCCTGTTTGAGACTTGAGTTGTGATAATACAATTAGACCTTTTATAGCACTGCAGCATGAAGTGCGCCCCTGACTGTAGAGTGCTTTTCCCAACACAAATTAATTGGCCAATCACAACATAATTGCTTTATAGCGGTCGAAAAAATGGCAGCATTGAGATTGTTTTGTGATGGATTAGCAAACTGGGAACAGATACTTACTGGGGTTGGGATGTAGCGTGGGAGTAGAAAGGTTGCTGGACCGAGAGGGAGATGAAAATATGTGTGTCAGCTAAACAGTGGCTAATACCATCATCAAAAGACGAATGCTGTTTTCAATGGAAAATCTGTGATCGTTGGAATCTGCTTATAACTAATTGGATCTCATCAGATTATGTCTTGCGCGTAATCTTGAATGTTAAACCTATTTTGGGAGAATGAAAATTCCATGAGAGAAGTTTGAACGTTTTCTAATGTTTCAACTCAAACTTTTTTAGTTCACTTTATCAGGTTAAGACCTTTAGGGACATACTTTTCCGATAACTTCTAAAAACATTCTCAAAGGATGGCATTTCTATTACACAATTTTATGCAACACTTGATTACTTGTGCTCAATGTTTCCCCATGTGGTAATAAGCACAATTGTTGCCGTTTAATGTCGTAAATACTGTCGCTATGCTTCAACGCAGTCATCCTAAAACTCTTGAGAATGGCTGCGTCCAGATCGCATCCTGCACAGAACGTATAGAATTTTGAAGAAGTACCTACTCAACGACCGTCAAAACAGTATGTTTTATATAGTATGTGTAGGGAATGTTTAAATAGCTTTCAGACGTACTGCATTTCATATGACCTGTATGCTCTTTAATCTATGACCTATTACTTCAACCTGAACTGAGTACTAAGTCAAATTCATTAATCTGTCCTTACATTTAAACACTGACAACCGCAATGCATTTTGAGATCTGACCTTTGCTCTGCTCCGAATACATAATGCACAATCAGTCTGGAAGTAGTACAGTATCCAGGTATTTCTCGCCTACTGTTTTATGCACAATGAATTTCCGGCATACTATTCACTGATCATGTGACATATTCATTAAAAGCCATGTGACTTGTATATGCAACAAATATATCAGGTTGAGTCATATCCTTCAAAGACAATTATTTTATTTTATTATTATTTTTATCTCCAACAAAGATGTTTCCATTCCTCCTTTTCGACCTGTTTTGGAAAATCATGAACACGAATGCTTCACATGTGCAAACTAATATCTTTAAAGATAAAATCTTTAATTTGGGTGGCAGCGATCATAATTATTTCTGTATCAGACACATCACACTGAAGCACAAGATTATCAATAATATACTCCAGATTTGACTCATTATCCCACACAGCTCAATTCATTCCAGAAGTACTTAACCTGGCTTCAAAGGGAAAGGTTACAGAACACACGTTAGTGGTGTAGTTCAATGTTTATGTAAACACGGAGAACCTTAAATGACCTAATAAGCAGTACAACCCACGGACACATGATGGATCTAGCTAACCTTGAGATCAGGATTAGATGTAGTCAAAAAGTGCTTTTATCACCCTTTGACATAGCGATTTAGAAAAGTAAGCCTAAAATAAAAGTAATATTTTTCAAAATATGGCAATATAATAACTTGTAATTTTTAGGCTCACATGATGTGTATTTCCAGGAAATTTGATAAAGGAAATTTGGAAAACGGGTACAATTCAGGTTGTGTATGAATGAATTTTACGACACTTGATCATTCTTTTAGATAGCACTCTCCATAGAAGCAGAAAATGTTTTAACAAAGAATAACAACAAATAAAAAAATGTCATTTCGTCCAATTACACTGCATTATGGAACTGCCATCATTTGACAATGATCTTAGAAACATTTTGAACATTTCACAAAAGTTTTGCAAAAATCTGAAGAGAAAACCAAGCCATAGTACTCTATTAAAGGGATACTTTACATTAATCATTTGAGTTGGTCCAAATCTG